>JAZGTI010021464.1:0-10156 GCA_036877585.1 Botia kubotai | reverse complement strand
AGAAATATAGTCACCAGTCTCCATTATCTTTTCAATTTAATGGCATAGCTGCCCGTGACTGAGTGAAATAGTAGGTAGCCCGCAAAGACACTACCAACTTAAGTCCCCTCAGCTCACATGTCACCACTCTTGACAAAAGGTCTTTGAGGTGGCCGACGTCGCCTATCTGCGCTCTTTGTAACCTTTGTTTGTGGGATAAATGTGTGAAGGCTGAGGTGTCATAAGACAAGGGATGACAAACCGGACAGCTGCAGCCTGCAAATGCTCATCTTTAAGCTGCCTGGCTCTCTCAGCCCAATTGTTGCGGGCATGGCCAAGGAATTTCATTTATCATGAAACAGACACCCCTCCAAGAACTCTCCTCTGTACTTCCCTATAAATAACCTTTCTTTTTTCCCGCAGTAGAAATTCGGCACGTAACCTATCAGAGGAGAACAGTTTCGCCATTCCAGAGACTAAGGTATAGAGATTATTTGAATGAGAGGTCCAGGGGCGTCAAAGTACTAATTGGTTATGAGTGATCGCAATAATATCAACTATCATCTGACCTGCTTGATGTTTCCCAAATGATATTTGAGAAGCAAAGAGCAACGGTACCAGTGATGGACGCGCCATCTGTCATTGTTTAATCATATTTTAGAGGATCACCAGAGGTAATAATTGTATAAACACAGAGGATCTCAGTAATACGTTAATGCTTTGGGTGAACTAGGGCTCCTTGGATCAAAGTGTCCACAGGAGAAAGGATCAGTGGGGAGAGGACATTGGACATAAATGTTATCTTTGAGAAGAGACTTGCTAATGGCATCCGAGGCTTGTGTTCCTCAACAACTGTTGCCAAGTTAGTTAGAAGAGACAATGCAGATCAAGCCCAGGTATCCAGCAGCTGTTCACCAACAATAAATGAATGAGGAAAGGCCGCTATGGAAGAAGTTACAGCATATAGCATTTAGTCAGCCTAGTGTGCAGTTGTCGCTTTGGCTATGTCCATCAAAGTCCAATTTAGGATGGCTATTGATGGAGATGGACAATGCTGTTCTGTTTTTTCCTCCTTGCTTCTTGGGATGCCAGGAAGATGTTGCCTCGCGAACCCACGCGGCCGCATGCACTCACACTCGCCATAAATAAGACAATGACACATTGTTCCCTTGAAACCCGGAACGTCTGAGCTATGAGAAGGTCAGACGAAGGAGAGCTCTTGCTGTGGAGGCATAAGCAACATGGAAAGAACACAAGAGCATGCCAACTGGCACCACAGCAAAGCGCATTCTCAAACACTGTCTATGTGTTGACATGACGTGACATGTTCGCAAGAATCCACTATAGAGGAAGTAAGACAGCCGTCACACGACTACTTCAGGCGAATGCGAGAAACACTTTTCTGAGTGTAAACATTACACTATCGTACCATAACATTAGCATAAATATTCTTGGCAGAAGAATGACCTTACACATCAATTATTTATGTCCCCCCTTTGCCTTTCTCAAGTAGCTCTTATCAGACAAATTGTCAAGAGGCATAACAAAGCAGTATAATACTTTCCATTGTGGTTGTGGATTTGATACCTCATTTGGATGATAGACGCGGTCAGCTGCTTCATACACTTAAGTGTATAAAAAAATAACTTACTGTGCGTGTCCACGTACAGTAAAACACTGTTTTACTGAATAATTTAATGTGTTATGAAGCCAGCACTGAAACTCTAATCTAACTCAAGATTAGACTCAGATGTCACTCACACACGTTGTATCCCTTTATCAGACCTTATAGCTTTCTATTGAAACATCAGAGTGTTTTGGATGTTTTAAGAACCAACAAACATAGCAGGGGACTTAGAGTTATGAGTCGTTTTATTTCTTTATCTTAAGCAGGTCTACAGTGAAAATGATTTTGTGGTTTGTGCTCTCCTCCCAGCATGCATTGGGGCATAAAAATCAATGTGATTTTTTCAACCCTGTTGTTGATTTTGTTGTCATGTTCATTATTGTCCTGTGATGATGTCAGAAGTTAATAATTGATCGTTATCCTTGTTGTGTCATGTTTCATGTGTGGCAGCTTAAGGTGTTTCATGAGTGTCTTGATCAATTCAGTTTTACTGTAACCTTGGCAATTGTTTCGACTTACATGCACTTTGTTCCCAATTTAGTATTTGATAAATGATGTACAGGGTTGCACAACCTTCTCTTATAAACATCTCCTCTGCCTGGAAAACTTGAATAGATTTTATCATGTAACAGCAATAGAGTTAATGCAATCTAACCCAGATGTTATGAAGACATTTGGTCAAATGTAATATTTTCTGATGAGGTTACTTCTGCCTTTGTGTTTAATCCACAAAGAAGCCTCCCTCCCTCTCATCAGACAATCTCATCTTTTTTATTCAATCGAAAGATAAGCATACAAGAACATGGTCAATTCATCAAATCTGTACGCTTGGACCAGTTCAATAATATTAGGTCCGTCTACCCATGATGGGAACATTTTTGGAACAAGCCAAATACTTAAAGGCAAGTACAACAAATTATGCTTGAGTCTGTTGCTCACGACAACTGTGAGACAGTCAACACAAGACTGAACTATTGAAAATCAGCAGAAATTGCTTCAAAAATAAACATGCCACCGTAATAAAATATTTATCAGGGAGAGAAATACGACGTCTTAATCGTTAGAAATTATTTATTTCCAATGTTGCTCTTGTTAAACAAGAAATGTCCTCATCCATATGAAACAGGTCACGGGAACACCTGTAAATGGCTATAAAACAGCATCTGTTTAGCACACATAATGGCTCACATTTAAATATCCAGATGTCTCATTTTACCCATATTAATAAAATGATTGTGGTGGGAGAATTAAGGGAAACTGTTCCCGTCAGCTCAGCAGGGCTCCTACAAACATTTCACCTTAATTCCCTTGTTGGAGATCAAAAAAGATTGCAAATCTTCGCTCAGTTAAAACTTACTTCAGTTGTCTCAGCTGTTATCATTTACGTTTAGGTATTTGGCAGACACTTTTATCCAAAGCGACTTACATTGCATTATACTACACATTGATCACATGTGCAATCCCTGGGATCAAACCCATGACCTTGGCGTTGTTAACACCATGCTCTAACCACTGAGCTACAGGAAAGCTAGCGTTTGAAAAAGCGCCCTTAATTTTATGTGACATAGTGAAGCACAGAGGCAATCGTAACACTAAAGCTAGTCTAAAGCTAGACAATAAAGCTAGTCTAAGTCTAAAGTGTTACGCTTACAATTAAGAGTAACAATATTCAGAATACACTCAAGAGTCCTTTCTCTGTATGTGAAATTTTGAGATTTTGTTATTTATATGTTTAAATATATAATATAATTATAAATATTGTTATTTGATTTTATTATTTTATGTCCAGTATTTTTTGTACCACTGTGCTTTAAACACATAATTTCGGACAGTAAAAGAATGAGAGCCACTTGATGGCAGCAACTATATGATGTTATAAAGTATTGATAATATCACTTTATAGGTTTTCTCAAGTACTCTGTAACAGTGTTGATTGAAACATTTCTGACCTTATGTATAAGGGCGTGTTAAAGTAATTTTTTTACCATCACTGTCAGCACAAACGTGTGTTTCTTACACCAAATGATGTCAGGTAGAATTATCATCCTCTGAGGAAGGAAAAAATGTCAAATAAAACTACTGTACTCTACTGTAAAATGAAGAAATGGCACAGGTGTAAATAGGCTAACGGTATCACATTTATTTTGTCACTCATAGCATAGTTATATTAGTAGATTTAGGAACTGAGACATCACCAGCTTGTCTGAGGTCAGCTTTGCACCTGTCTTGAAGGAATCAGGCAGTTGAAATCAGGGCTCTAAAGTGAAAGCAAAGATCAGTGTGGTGATACAAGACCACTGGCTTGGCACTCAATCCGAGTGGGAACGAATAACAGAGCAGTGCCTACAACTGTGGGGAATTTTCTTAAAGCACTTTATGGGGCAACAATTGCACATTACTCATATCTACAACAGCTGCTGTTATAATTCTGTGAAACTTTATGTGCCCTAAAGGAACCGTGGCAGAAGAGTGTGTGAAAGAAAGATGGGAAGTACTTTGGTGAACATACTGAAAATAAGTGCATAATGCATATTTAATTTTAAATGATTCCCATGGATGTTTAAATGGGTGTTTATAACCAAAATTATTTGATATTCTTTTATCATGGGGTTGTTTCCTGTTACACTATGGACATTTTCTAAAGCACCTAAATCAGTAAAGTTGAGAAGGTTAGAGAGGAAAGATCAGAGGACAGAAGAGGCAAATATTCATAACACCACACCAGGATCTGAGCTAAATGAACTCTGAGTTTAGTGTTAATTTTACATGTTTGTTAGGGGAGGTTTAAGAGTTCAGACTGCTGTCTTTGATCTGCACAGATTGAAACGTTTTTATCATATCTGAGTCTCCTTGGGTACTAAATCTACTTATATTTTTTCATTCCTTATCATTTTCTTTCATTCAAAATGACAATCTGGACTATCTAATCCATCATCCTTTTATTGGAAAAAAGATTATTCCCATAGGCTCTGGCCTTGCCAATATCAAAAATGATTTTGGATTTGGTACATGTAGACTAGGGGAATGCCAAGCAGAGGGGGCTGTGTTCCAAGAAACACTGGGTCACATGTTAATCAAGGCAAGAAATGAAAATGACAGTATTCACAAACAGATAGGTGTATTTTTTGGTAGTATTATAAAAGGTTGTGTCTTTAGATTACAACTACTAACAAATAAAAAGATTTTGATTTGGCAAGCAGGACACCAGGGTTGGATAAATCCCTTAAATGCATGTTCATCAGATCTTTTTTTATCTAAGAGGTGTATATAGACAATAAATATTTAAATATGTAGAAAATTTTATTTTGTAATTAATTTTTTAGGGTTTCTTTAATTAATCTTATATTTTTACAAGGTTCGATTCACAATGTCAATTCCCGACAGCTCTTAGGCTTGTTTGGGTCTCAGAGGATTCCAGTCAGATATCACAGTGAAATGTGACACAAATAAATGTGCCAATATTTGACAACAGAATGATATTATTACAAATCATTTTAGTAAGAAAAGGGCTAAGACATTACATTGTTAAATATTTACTGAATGCACGTTTTTAGAGGTTTAGGTTGCCTAAATAAAATTCTTACAAGGGTCTAAAATATTATGGCAACATTGACATTACTTAACAGTTAAAGAGACATGAAATAAAAAAAGGGAAAAGTTTGACAATACAAGCAGTGAGAAAACTCATGGTCTGCGATGCATCCGGACCATATAAATAAATAAATAAATAAATATATTGATTTAGGAGCAAAAAGCTACAGCTTTTGTTACAAAAAGAACAATTGTGATGAATAATTCAACTCTTCTATCCACTGTGATAATAACTTAACACAAAGAGCTATTCTGTAACTTTGCCAGTTGGACTAATTGATTATTTACATGTGAATACTGGTCTTATTTATCACCGTTTAATGTAGGAACAGCTAGAACCGTTCTGAAATGCAAAGCTCCCACATCTTTGTTTTTGGGGGTTTCTTTTTGTTTAAAATACCTAATTGATGTTGTGGTTTGTTTTTGTTTGTCATGCAGGTTTTAACCATTTGGCTCATTTTCCTCATTATTATTGGAATAATTTCTGCACATACAGTTCCTTGCCAAAACATTCATATTAATACAGAAAACAACATCCGTGTTTCTCAGAACAATAACTCGTCTTTCTTAAAGGGCAAATCCGTTCAGGCTTTAATTTTCCTCTCGGGTGATAAGCAGTATTTTTAATACTTAAGTACAATATCCAGGACATAAGAAAACAACAATCCCATGGTACCAAATAATGAATTGTTCCTCCTATTGAGTGTAACTCTCTGTTGCCAGCAGATGGAGATATTGGACGGTATTTCTCTAAAGAAATCTCTGATAATTCTCAATATGACCAGAAGATGGCAGCAGGCATCTCGTACATAAAGATCAATGCTAAATATATCACCTTAAATAATAAATAATGATAGCTATTGTAACACAATTATAAATTAATCATGCACGGTGTGATAATTTATCATGGGGTATATGATATGTATGTATAATTTTCAATTATATAATAGAATCATTAAAAAAATATGGAAAATGGCCGTCTTATTGGGGTGGGATGGCCCTCTACCGAAGGTAGAGAAAAGTTCGACAATAGTTTGACAATAAAAAGGGACAAATCTGACCCAGCTTTCATATGGTTTTTACAGTTTTCTATCTTTCTATCTGTCAGCATCTGTATGTTTGTTTGGTTCTCTGTTTTAGACAATTGTATGTGTTTTGTATACTTAATAACAAACTAAAGGTCATGTAATCTCAGACAAAGATCTCGGGGAAGTTGAAAGTTTACGTCTCTACGCTATCTCTGTTTGAAGCATACAATTGCACGCACAGTAACGTAGAGTTATTTTCTTAACGTGTGACAAGTTAAAATTGTAAAGAACCCACGATACAGGAGTTGGATCTTCTTCTTTCCGTTTAAAGGAGGAAATGTCCTCAATTGCTATTTTTTTCTTGAAACACAAAGTTATGTTTGTTCATTTTAACTAGAAAAAGTTACGGATTGCAGCCTTAAAAGTTGTCATGACTTACACTTTCGCATGATGACCACACGATGACGCCACGACGCTAAATAAAGAGGTCAGCGGCTGCACGCTTTTAGTATTATGGAACATGACGGGCTTTAGGACCGCTGTTGTTTTGCCGTAAGCCGCCTGACTGCTGCTGGTGCCGCTTAGTTGTTGGGAGTCTTTCTGCTGAACATGTGGTGTAGCGGTGTCGTGTCAACACTTGCCGCAGTCAGTAACAACATCAAGTGAGCCCGTTTCCCTATCGCTTACATTAGGCTGGGCCTAACAGAGTCAAAGCCAGAGGTGGATTTCTGAGGGGCTCAAGGAAGTAAAACACGTGCGCGAGTCAAGAGCGATGAAACCCGAGGGGATTGAGGGGACGGAGAGATTTTTAAGTCCTGGTAAAGGCCGGGGACTCAGAGCCACACAGCATTTTAAAGTTGGTGATCTCGTGTTCGCCTGTCCGGCGTATACCTACGTGCTGACAGTGAACGAGAGAGGCGGACACTGCGAATTTTGCTTTACCAGGTCAGCACTCCATATAAGTCTACGCGTCGCTCTTCGCTTGGCAATTTCTGACTTTGTTATGCATACAATCCCTCATGACATTTTGTGCATGAATGGTTATGTTCATCATGACATTTATGTTCATTGATCAACTTTCAGACTTTAGGCACCCTAAAGTGTATTTAATTATAATACTTTGCTAACCTTGGTCATTGTTCAAGATCAATTACGCGTGCATATGCTCAGTGTACATTTTGCACAGGGACTAGTTAGGTCAGGTAATCTGTATTCTCTTCAGTTTTTGTTTGCACTGTATTTAAATGCTGCTGGGTCATGCACTCTGAAGGATGACCCACTTTATATGGTGAGCCAACAGATCCAGGTCTCATGGTTACAGTATGTACTCTGCAGTGAGTTCTCTCTATTAATATTACGTCAAATTATGTTTTCCAGGCAGTTCAAAAGCTTTTTGGGGACTACAATGTGACATTCTGTAATAATATGGAATATGGCAACACTAACCACATGTTTTTACAATGCTTTTTTTACCTGTGAGATTTTGGTGTGCTTGATGCATTACACCAGTTGTCTTTCTGAGGTTATTTAGAGTTATGAGGATTTTGGGTTTCTAGAAGTTGAGCGTTGGTTGTCAAAGTCACATTACTATCAGTAACTGAGCATACGTACAGCTAACATAAGTGTTTAGGTGTGGCAAAATGTCTTTGTAAATTGGGATTATCCTACAAATGTAACTGGTCTTTATCTGCAGGAGAGAAGGACTGTCAAAGTGTGGAAAATGTAAACAGGCCTACTACTGCAATGTAGAGTGTCAGGTAAGCCAGTGTTTGTGATAACGACATAGTCTTCATGTGTAGATCTGCTCTATTGTTCCACTAAAAACAGTTTACTCACAAATGCAAATTCTGTTCAAATTTGCTCAACTTTCTGCACTTTGCAAGATCTTTCCAGGATCATATGCTACACAAAATGTGAAGGTTTTGAAAAAAAAACACTATATAAATAGTTCATACGACTTGTGGCTTTGTGAGGAACAAATTAAAACTGAAATTGTTATCCACTGAGAATCTTCCCCTCCAATAAAGTTTGTGTCTAGCGTCCAGAATCTAAAAATGGTGCAGTTTGATCGCAACACGCATGATAATCAAATGTCTTTTTTGGGCCTTAGTTTTGAGGTGCACTGTTACTTTAAGCATGCCATCAGGTTAGGGTTTCAATAAAGGTACATTTTATTCCTCTGTCAGCATATAGCAGAGCTTTTTCCCTCAAGCTCAGTACTTACACTAGAGCACTCTAATTGCAAGACTGTTCCCAGTGGAGCAGCTTGAGTTTAAGTGCTCTTCTTTTGTATGGTTATGGGCCAAAGTAGCACAGTCTCAGCGGTCTCTCAAATCCATAGTTAATGGACCACCGCTACCTGGAATCAAACCTGCAAGCATTGTAAGAGCAGCTCAGAACATGCAACACGTGCAGATCTGAGACCAGTGTTAATATATTGCATAAATATTCTACATATTTCTTTAAATATAACAAATTGTGGGTTTGACATAAACAATTAGGTCCTAGATCTGCATGCAAGAGTGACATCATGTCAAAATGGCTTGTCTAAAATAGCTTTTAAAAAGAATGTGTTTTAACCTTATATAAGGCAAGTACAGAATTTCCCCATTTATGAGTACATTCTCCAGGATGATGAACCGTGCTCTGTGGAGATCATGGCCAAAGCGACAGCCTTGTAATTGATCTTTGCTGGTGAATGCCAAGCTCGGTTGAAAATCCAGCACAGAAAATAGAGATCATCAATAATCCATTTGCACTCTACCACAAAGCCTTTCTCTCCCATCCCTGCTGTTTTTGTACATTGTACAAGTTGTGGCTTTCGAATTGGCCAATCCATCTTCATAAGGGCACATAGTGCTCCATTCAGACTCATTTATCTATGGGTCTTTACTTGTCTGTTTGAGCTAAATTTTAAGGATTTATTTCAGGTGGAATAATTTCCGTGCTGATTAGCAGATTTTGTACAGATAGCTGTACAAAAAGACTGTTTCTGCGATTGTGTGGTTATGAAAGTATGTTCTCCATTGATTTGCCAATCTTAATGACAAAAAGAATTCCTCAATAAAGAGTTTTAAGCCATTAACCAAACCAACCTGTTTGAGGTGAAGCACAGCATTACCGACTTTTATTTGATCAAATTCAGCCAAGGGAACTTTCCATCCCTTGACAAATATGGCATGCCAGTGTTTACCGCTAGGTCTATGTAGCCTATTTATTTTAAGGGACTTGGGTGTTGCTTGATTCCTAAATTGAGCTGGAAGGCGGTCTGGCCTCACTGTTGCTATGACAATCCATCTCAAACGCATTAGGGATCAGATTCTGTTTGCTCGCCAGAACAGGATTTGGTTTATTCGTTGCCCAGTAGCCTGTGAGGCAGCCTGAGACTAATTCAAAATCTCAGCTGGCAAGAATTCTTGCATTCATCTTGAGGCTTCTTTCAATTTAAATCATGAGTCATCAAAACAGATATGCGTTCGGTTTTATCAAAGCAAATAATCTCAAGAAGGAGAGATGTGGCCCCTCATACTGTGCTGTATTTAGCTATAATTGTGTTGTGGTGTTTGTCTGAAATACGTGTCAAGATCTATTAATGGAAAATGGAAATATGATTCTGTTTGTTTTTTTTTAATACGCATTTATGTACGTTTCTCTGTATGTTTCAAGTCAGGCATGTTTATTTTGGTGTAAAATAAACTATGGCCTTGTTTTTCCCTCAGAAAGGAGATTGGCCGATGCACAAGCTGGAATGCTCGGCTATGTGCACATATGGCGAGAACTGGTGTCCGTCAGAAACAGTGCGACTGGTTGCCAGAATAATTCTGAAACAGGTGAGGGTGGCCTCTGTTTTTTGGGCCTGACTGTTGGAATGACTTTGTTTAAAGAGTCAATGACCATCTCACCAATCACTGAAGAAATCCAACTGAAACAC
>JAZGTI010021463.1:0-10156 GCA_036877585.1 Botia kubotai | reverse complement strand
GATAGTCAAACTTAATCACAATAATCAAAGATGGCAGGCAGCAAACAATCGATATCATAAATCAGGCAAGGGTCAGGGCAGGCAGCAAACAATCGTAAATGGTGGACAGGCAAAATATCAAAGGCAGGCAGTAAGCGATCACAAACCAATAGACAGGCACAAAAGGCCAGGCGGCAAAGAATCAAAATCTGTTAAACAATCCAAGTCAATACACAGCAGAACAATCAGAATATAAACGCTCGGAATTAACGCAACACTAGGTAAACAAGACTTCGCAAAGATAACTGGCTTGAGTCAGGCTTATATGTGGTGGTGGTAATGATGATCAGGTGTGGAAACAGGAAGTGATCAGGATGCAGCAGTGGATTATGGGAAGTGTAGTTCTTGAAGAAGTGATCAGTATTTCGGAGCTGGCCCCCTCTGCTGCCGCGGTGGAGAGGGTGCTGGAGCCTCCACTGTAACACCAACACTTACTGCAAATAATTCCAACTAAATGGCTCTTCAGTTTAACACCAAAGACCAACAGAAGCATAAGCAACCAAATACTTTTAAATATCAAAGTAAGGCTTACAGGGCAGATATCACGTAAATATTATTTATGAACAAAGCTGATACGTTGTATATTAAGGACCGCCCACTTTTTTACGTTTTATATGCAAAATTATAAGCCTTTTTATACACAAAACCAAAGCCAATGGTTTCTGGGAAGTGTTTGCTGTTTTGGACACAACTCTGCAAATGATTTTTCAGATTTATTTGCACTATAGTGTGTCTATATAAATAAACAGATCAATCTAAACATTTCTCTATTGCCCTAAACACACAAGGTAAAAAATATAACAAAAAATATATAATATATATAACAAAAAAATATAATATATTTGACAATGACATGGTAACAATAAACATTAGATTAAACTAAGGCACTAAGTACCACTTATTCCAAGGACAACAATATACAATGCTATGTCAAGTAAGCATGTATCTGGAAATTAAACCATCAGTGAGTCAGCGTAAAATGAAGACAAACACTTCACCTACAGCAGTACTCAGACACACATTAGAGAACAACATATTTTTGATGCCAGCGTTTGAAGCATTTGACCTTCTCTCCTGTATCTGTGAGACCTAAAAGAACCACAGCCCTTTATAAATATATCTGAGATACATTCTGTGCCTCAAATGATGACTAAACCACCAAGAAAGAGCTGTGAAGAAGAGCAGGGCAGGAGCTTACTGTCATGTACATCCAAAGAAGAAACCTGCAGTGACTGAACGCACCTTTAATAGAGACACTGTTGTGGAAATTTCCTATTTCTAGAATGAGGGATTTGTCAGACACGATTTGTAGTATTTTACTTCTTGCAAGGGAGATCAGTCATGAATAGGTAAAGCTTCTGAAGATGGCTTAAAGATCTCAAAGTTGAGTGTTTGCATCAAGCTTATATATGGTACATTTAGGGTGTTTCCAGTTGTCATTGGCCCATGCTCATCTGAGCATATATCTGCTATTCACCAATCAGTATTCAATGTTCACAGTTTTAATATACCAATCTCATTACGTCTCACCCCYCTCCATCCTCAAAATCTCTTTTGCAGAAGTAGATTCTGCAGATGCTCAACAATGCAATCGTGTCCTATACCTAGGGTGAGGTGCATAGATATAGTTTGCATCATCAGCATATTTCCATGACAGCTAAAGAAGAAACAGAAGCAGATGTTTCATGATATGGTTCACAGTGATAATCATAGACAATGGTAATGTTATATTCATGAATACAAAAATTTCTTCCACAGACACATAAGCAAACCAACATAAAATTCAGTTAAAATGCTAAGATATTGCTGTTATCAGCTGGACAGGGTGAAGTGACATCCCCTAAGGTATGCAAACAACACTAAAGGTTTCTTATAACCCTGCATAGCTAAACGTTTGACAATACGCATGAAGTCTATTTGACAGAGTTGTATATTGTAGCCTAGAACTGCTTGATGACCTTGACAGAACCAAAAGAAATGACGATGAGATGATTCAGATTACAATAACGTACTTTATGTAGAAACATTCGAACTTGGCGTTTTTGGTCATGAGTCACACAAGAACCATCACTCCAACCTTCTGTCTGTTACACTAATAAAGACTTGCATATTTAATGTTTTCAGAACACTTTAAATATGGGCCAAGATCTGTCTTCGACTTAAAAAATTAGTTATGAAAAAAAGTTATTTTCTTGTGCCTTTTGTCTTTTTTACAGGCTGATCATGTTTTGCTTTGCCACATAGTGGCACTTGTCAGGTATTCTGCACACCGGGACTATTTTGTGACAAAAACATTTAGAACCAGCATGGCAATTTCCAGCAAGATAATGTAAAAAATGCAGATCTGTTAAGGTTTTGCGAACTTTAGCAAATCCAGTAACTATATCTTCTTTGAAAATACTCGTTGTAACAGCCTCTGAACTTGAACTCTACACTCTACAACTGTTTTGCATTAAAAATGTGTAAGGCCAGCCAATCAGATTCAGCACACCATTTTGTTTAAGCCCATACTATTTTTTGCGCATGGTCTGGGCCAGTCCGTGGTTGGTTCATGGTCATGATGTTTAAAGTCATAGGTGCTCCAGATATCACACAACTATGTGGTTCACCTTTCTTTCCTTAATGGTTTGGTCATCTGGTTTAATGGAGGACATTCCTGTCTTTATAAACAGTGTGATGATAAATCTGTTGGCCAGTGACTGGCTCTCTCCAGCTGTTCTTCTGGATACACGAGCACTGTTGGTTGTGTGAACTAAATCCATTCATCACTGGCCCTCTTTATAGCTCCAAACAGTCACACTTGAGAATAATGTTCACTCAGCTGCTGATTAATTACAACTCTCTGTGGCTGAATATTAATGGACTGCAAAATAGTATTTTGCTGCAACATGCTGTTTAAAATTACACAAACAAAAACTCTGTACTATACTAAAAATAGTGATAAGTGGAGAAGAATACCAGACATACATTATAGAATATATAGAAACCAAATTTATTGGAACCAAGATATTTACAGTATATTGCCATATCTGCAAGCCATATGCGGGACCACCTTGTGTACTGTATAGACTTTTGTCATTATCTAAAGTCATTACTGGGATGTGACAGATAAAATGTAGTGTGGTTATAAAGTCTAAGACAACTTGCTAGTTTGATTTAATAAAAAGGCCTTATAAATTTCGAACAAATATTACATACTTATTATTTAATAATAATAAGTTTTGACTTTCACAAACTGTGTGAAATGTCAACTTAACAATTTTTCAGATTTTAAATGTATTTGCCAAAATAGTAAAATGAAACATTGAATAATTCTTAATTCATGCTGAGATAAAAAAAGAACAAAGCATTGTGTGTGCTTGGATAGCAGGTCAATGTCACACATTTTCTTGCTTCTGATAAGAGATGCAGAAATATCCCTAATGTCTTAAATATTTCACATCATAAAGTATGTGTTTTAAATATTTCACCATCTTGAAGCTTTTCTGTCAGATTTTAATTTCTCAAATGTTTAATGTGAACTCAGATAGCAATGAATTATGTATAGATGCACTGCAGGTCTGACTAGTTTAGCTTATGCCTCCTGCAACCTAATGAATTACAAATCATTCAGAAGGCTGAAATTCCTACATGTGATATGACTGAGCATGTCCGGATTAGCTGATGTCTCACTAACCCAAAATTATTTCACCCATTACAACTAAATCACATTGCTTCAATGCTAAACACATCTGAATACAAGAATCACGGTGTGGTGATTTAACACTCACTTTAAATTAAATTCAGTTATTATGCTTTATTCTTTCACACAGAAATTCAAATTCTTATAATCTTTACCAGAGGCAAAAAGTAATGCAAAATAATTTGGAGAATTATACAACACAAAATGACATTTTTGGTAACATGTTACCATCATAAGTCAACATTCCACTGAATCTATTGATCTCCAGTAATGTTTGTGTACCAGTTCCCAACTGATTATTATAACCATAAATGTAATGAGATGTTTATGCTACTCCCATGACAATGTGAGTTTATGTAATAATGCTGTGTAGTAAATTACTGTGTTAAATGGAGGTCAGGAGCAATTGTTCCTTGCACAAAGCAGCTGTGAATCCATGTTGTTAGATCTGAGAGCAAAGGGGTCTAATTAGATGCTGTTGCTGTCAGGCAAATTATATAAAATCAATCAATACATGGGACAAAAAGATTAAAGATCACTGTGAAATATTTAGTGCTTCCAACTAACACAAAGTCCATTATTTATAAGTTGCAATAAACAATACAGGAACAAATTCTCAGAAAAAAGTGACTGTTTTGAGGGTTTTAGAGAGTTTTAGAAATTATAAACTTGGGTTAGGGTTAGGGTTGTTTAATCAAGATTATTTAATTATAATCTTGATTAAAACAGTAAATATTCTTTATATATTTAGAAATTTATGTAGAAATATTATTTCTACCTGATCCAACCTTTAAACAAAGTTTTTAGGTGAAAACCTAATGTAGTCAGCAATATTTTTGAATAAACTAGTTAATTTATGAGTAAACCTGTTAATTTATTTAATTAACCAGTTACATGTAGCACATTTTTCCTTGCACAGGAAACATTTCTACAATGCACAGTTACAAAAGGGTGTAATTTTCATTCTTCTTCTTCCACTTTCATTCTAACACACACACACACACACACACACACACACATACAGACCATAATTGAAGTCATTGGCAAGGTGTGAATGTTTATTTATCAGCAGGTTTCACATGGCTGTGTAATCTTGGAGCTGAATCAACAATTAATCAAGGCCAGGGGAAGAGGGGACAGGACTAATCGATTCTCAGTTAGCAGCCATGTGATAATTGTAGAGTTATCCACCTGCAGAGGTGAACTGGTGTGGGTGCTTTAATGTCCATACATGACTGGACCCCTGCAGAGGTGATGTGGATAACACCTCAGATAGGCATATTAAAACTAATAAATAACTTACTGTTTGTAGCATTTGTGTCATCTGGCTCTAAAAGTGTCTAAAATTTTAGACTCTAACAAGTCTAAAAATTTTAAGGTGTTTTCTCCAGTTAGACAAGTTGACATTCCACAAATATAAATGAATTTACAGTTAAATGCTTAAAAAGCAATTTTACAGTGTTAATTATTCCATTTATTACTGATCCCCTGAAAAACAAACACTGACATTTGGTAATATAACGTGCATAAGAGTCTTTTCATATTTCTTTCAATGACATACAATATATGTCCCTGTATAGTTTTCAGGGCTGTTTGTCTGTCAGTACAGGTACATGGGCAGAACTGCTCTGTGTAAAGACCTCATTTGGTATTTAGGTCTATAGAGGGCAGTCCATCTCTCTCTCTCTCTCTCTCTCTCTCTCTCTCTCTCTAATGTTGGTCTGCTGTTGCTCTACACTAGAAGTATACAGCAGCTTTGATCCATGATTCCCCTGTGCTCTACTGCCTCACATGTCCACTCTCTGGCAGGCAGCAGATGGTGGACATGAAGCCAATATAATACAGCACAGAAACCTTAAGAGTCTTGACTTAATGGCACCCACAGACCAAATTTCTACATCTTAAATAATTTTTAATGAAATATGGAGGTGCATTACTATGCACTACTCCATACTGTGCACAACTATGAAAATGCATTATTAATGATGCAATATAAAGTCATATTATCATGATGTTCATGACCACAGAAAGATATATTGCAAGTATGCGACAGGGTTGAGGGGCAGATATGTCAATGTCCACACATGGGCACATTTACATGAGTGTTTTTACATTTGTATGATCAGTATCAGGGCCAGGCTGGTTTTCATACAAACAGTGTTTCAGCACCAAGGCCAGCAGCCAAACAGAAGCACATGATGTAGAAGCAGAAACTAAGAATAGAGCATCTCCAGTGGAACATCACAAAGTGCATCTGTAGCCAATCAGAGCTCATCTGAAAAAATGTGAGATGCCCAAGACAGCACAGTAGAAGCTGAAAGGCTAACAGTAAAATCTGCTATCATCGCTTTCAGCATACTGAACATTCAACAGACACCATACATTACCAGACATACCAGACACCGGAGTGCAACCATGGTTTCAAAGCTGATCTCCCAAAGCTCTCAAACCACCTCCATTCTCAGCTTGTTCAAACTGTTCTGAATAGTCTTTTTGGACACTGTAATCAATGTCCTGGAAAAGAACCTGAGTTTTGAGGGGCGGAGGACTTAAAGATCTAAAATGACAATGCAAGTTGCCAACTTTACATATTATATCCTGCAATCAATTCAGTTTGAAAATCTCCTACGTTCATAGAATAAACAATTACGATATTCTTTTTTTGGAGGTCAATTTCAATTTCTATTTAAATGCCTTTGTACAGTCGGATGACAACAAGAAACATGCTGAATGACAACATCTCTGATTCTGCATTATTTATTTACGCAGAACCTAAAATCTTAAATTACTTAAACAGTGTTTGTACTGACCAGAAAGAAATTGACATTTATTTCAAAAGAAGCAAATCTGTTTCAAAAACTCTTATCATTTGGGATACAGGACATGAGCGCCACAGACATGTCGAGAACAGTGTGTACCCTGTGGGAATACTGTACTGTTCTTTTAAAGGACTGTCCATTTGCTTGAATATGAATAAAGAGCAGCAGGGTTAAGATGCCCTTTTCCTTCTGTAATCTCCTGCTAACATCACAAAGACTGCCATTGTGTTCCTCTGAGAACGCATCGGGATCAGCATAAAGTACAGAGGGAATACAATAATGCAAAGCATCAAAGCAGCTCTCCACCAGCACAGACACACTCAGTCATGCTTGCACTAAGCCCCGCCTCTAGCTCCACCTCTCAGCCTTCCCTTTGGATTAATTATGCAGCCCACTGCAGCATTTTCAGCAGTGTTGCCTGCAGTTTATCCTGCTACAACTCCCCATCCCCCCTCTCTCTCTCTTTCTCTCTCTCTATTCTTACCACCTCAATTCTTGGAGGTCTAAATTTGATAACATTTTTCCTCCCTCTCTTTCTTCCCCAAAATCCTCCGCACTTCTTGCAGCAACACAACAAGAAATAGGGGTGCAACTTGACACTCATTTGAAACACACTGCAGCACACACACATTAAGCTTCAAGCACTGATCCAGAAAGCAGCAGCGTAAATGGAAACTACAGCTAATGCCTGGATGGGATCACTTCAACCATGTGGGCTCAGATCGTAACAGCACTCTCATTTCTGCAAATCACAGCAGCTGTTCATCAATAAATTTGTCTGCAAATTGTTTCTCCTGCAAGTATTACACATTGTTGTTCCTGTTTAGTTTTATTGTGTATCTTCGTCTCTGTGTTTTTATTTATGGTTACTGAGTTAAAGTTGTAAAAACATGGTCTACATTAGGTAAACTAAAGCTTTGCCTTTTTTAATTTGGAAATTCATCTTATGTCAATAATGTAAAGACTTTGCTGTTATTGTTTACGTTGTCTGGGCTAAGCAGACACAGAGCTTGACTTGCCTAAACTTCAGATGGAATGCCCAGAGCCTACTGCAGGTACACATGTCAAGAACTGGCTTAAAGAACAAAAATATTTCTGCTTTCTTGTGATGTTCATTTGTAATTTCAATTTTGTGATGATGAATTGTAATGAATGATGATCAATTCTGTGATGTTTTTTTAACAGAGCTCCATTCTAGTATCTTTGCTGAGAAGTGCAATACGAGCCAATATAGCTTGGTTTTAGTTCAATCGCAGGTAGTTAAATAGCGAAATCAACAGAACTCATATTCAGCTCAAACTCATTCAGCCCAAAGGGGTCATGAACTGAGATTCAGATTTGTCCTTGAATTTTCCTTTTTACAGTTAAGAGGTCATTATACTATAAAAATACCCTGTACATTTCAGAACAGAAAACTTTCTTATTCCAAAAACATTTTTTATTTAAACCAAGGTCAGAAAATGAGTCATGAGTGTGTGATTATGACATCATAGTAATGTGAAAAAATGCCTTTGCAGAAGAAGGTCACTGCCTTCTTCTACCTTCTACCTCTCCCTTTAGAACTTTAGAAGCTGTCAATCGAAGAGCGCACGCTTGCGAAAAATCCTGTTACAGTGAATGACACTGTTACAGTACACAGTACATAGGCCTATTTCACAATATGGTGACAGACACTGCAAGTAGGAAAAGGCACTTCCTGTCATTGTTTGTTTTATGTACATTTGGAATAGAATAACAAAGTATTCTTTTGCACAGTATTCCAGAGTATTCCAGAGAGTTAAGATAGCAAGAATTAAAACTGAATGTGGTCAAATGACAGTGGAGTTTTGCAGGCAGTTATCGCCCCCACACCACAGCATTTACTTAAAAAAACAAAACAAATTTACTTCCAACATTGCAGCCTGGGCCAGAGTCAGTTTTGTCATAAAACTAATACATTTAAACTCAAAAGGAAACTGTGTCAACAGTATGTGCAGCTTACTATCACAGACTCTCAGACCCTGTGAAACATGGCTTGGCAGTTACCCTGTTGTTTCTTGAGGTTCTCTGATATATGCCAGATTGGTTTTATCTATTGTGCCAAATTGTTATTGTTTTCCTTTTAGCTTTGTGAGAATGTTTATGTTTGTATGATAACACATGATAAATCAGTAAGAGTTTACCTAGTAAGAGTCAATACAACTTATTTATTCCACTATCATTTGCCTATTGTTCACATAGCAAACTTATTCCAACAAATATTTCCTATGTGTTTAATTTAAAGCAAACTATTGATGTATGTTAACCATTGGGATTTGGATGACCACAGAAAGCAATGCATTGTTATGCTGACAGTACACAGCAATGCACATGTACCCAGAGTACTTAGTACAAAATAATAAATTTTTTATTACAATAATACTATTTTCAATTTGATCTGATGTAGACACGCTTACATTTGCATTTAGCAGACACTTTTTAGCAATGCTTTTAGGGTACACATTTTGCTTGCATGTTCCCTGAGGATCAAATCCATGACCTTGGTGTTGCTAGCACCATGCTCTACCAGCTACAGAAACATATGAAACATATGCAATTTACAATATGGGCCACACATCATCTTCAGTTTCTGAGTATTTCTATACACACTCACACAAGCAAACATTGTGTTTGACGAAGGACACCATCTCATGCAGAACTGCAGTGGCACCTCATCAGTTTGAGTGACGAGATGAATCGTTAGACATAAATATCATACAGAACTCTTTTTTTAGTGTAACATATTAGCGTGGTCAAATGCATAACTTTAGCATAAATACAAAATGATAAAGAATAATGTTTTGAGCGTGTATGCTGCGCTGTCAATGGGGGCTGGGTACTGCAACATACTGCAGTGCTGGAAGCTTACAGCACACCCACTCCATCATCTTCTCTCTCTCTCTCTCTCTCTCTCTCTCATATTCACCCACAGTGCCCTCTGCCTTTAATGTTCTTGTATTATTTTTTTTCTCCACCACATGCTCCTCCCTCATTCTTCTGTCCTACATATAGTCTCAGACTCCTTCTTCTACATATTCCCTTCATAACACCCTTCTCCTCTACAGTACTCATGTATACCCGCCATGAACTAAAACTACATACACGCTTCCTCTTGTAGTAATTTGAATCGTTCTCCTCTGCTATCACAAGATTAATCAGCTTGTCAACAGGCACAGCAGGAACTGGATTGTCACCTGGGTTGTGTTCATTCTAAACGTTCATTCGTTCTGGTAATTTAACTTTTATTTACAAATGAAAAATAAACAGGTTAATTGTTTTATCTAACAGTTTCAGTATGAAAACAGCACCCTCTGCTGTTCTGAAATATTTTATCTGTAAGTTGGTCCAAATAGTGTTGATAGCGTAAGTACACAATCAAGCGTATTATTTCAAGTATGCTTTTTATTGATGTGCTTATGGAAGGTGCTTTTTTTATGTTACTGTGTAACACTTTACAATAAGGTTGTACTTGTTAACATTAGTTAATGCATTAGCTAACATGAACTAACAAGTATTAATTTTCATGTTAATTTATTTTTATGCATTTATTAATACATTTTTAAAAGCAAAAGTTTTAAATGTTGACAATTAATGCACA
>JAZGTI010021462.1:0-10156 GCA_036877585.1 Botia kubotai | reverse complement strand
CCCCAGTTTAAACTCTGTGCTGCGTCACTACCCGACTACACACTACAAAACAATGACATCATGAGGAGTGTAAAGTTGAACCCCCTGTTCAAATTCTCAATACATTAATGCATAAAAAAATGCAATTCTTCTCAATTTTCTTTGATGTAAAAGTACTTGTACATCATGGTGATAGTTATTGTAATGCTTGCAAAACAAAATAAAAACATTTTACTGAATTATAATTTATTTTAGGAGTGTGAGCTGGGCATGTTTTTGTGAAGTCAGAATGAACTCACGCGTGTGTGCTGCTGTGCGCTCACAGTGTCATTGCTCTGCTGTATCGGGCTGCTCCGCAACACCGTGATGTGTAACGTCAGCAGAAGAAGTCCGAGCAGTAAGAGCAGCTCCGCCGCCAGCCGCACCATCCTCTTCACCCGACCGCTCTTAGGACCCTGCGGTGCCGCCGGGGAGCCGCCGCCGCCGCCTCCTGCCGCCGCAGACACTCCGAGCTCCGGATCCGCCGCGGACGAGGAGCCGCAACACCACCGCGGAGCCACCTCGGTACAGAAGAGCAATAATCACGGAAAAAAACGAACGGCTGGACAGATCTTCAAAAATCCCAGTGACTCCACGTTTGACAGACAAAACCGATCAAATGAATGAGTTATTCACAGACCCTCGGTGGTCGTTTGCCTTTAAAATAAAGTTTAATCCAGTGATGGATTTAATGATGTCCAGAAAAGATTCTGAATGGCAAATATATGAACTTCATCCTCCAAAACTTTGTGTCATTCCATTCTGGTATTTATTTCTTCAGCAAAACCAAAATATTAGGACCGTGTATGAAGATTTACACCAAGATCGGAAATCCACACTTCACAGGAGAGTTTTAACCGTGCGCAGGTAAAGTGGCACAAGACTGTCCGAATCTAAACCCTGCAGCACTTTTCCCTCAGATGAAACCAACAAAAATCTCCGATTTAAACCGATTCAGTTGCTCGTGGTTTCCCCTCTTGAACGTCTATTAGAAAAACTCTGGTCTGGATACATGTTTGCGCTCCTGGTTGTCATCCTTTCCGAACGCCAGTGTGTCTTCAGGGATGACGGCTGGTTCACTGTAAGCCCATCTTCAATGTGATCAAGCTCCAAAGTTTCTCAAGACCTCTCTTGAGTTTCTAACTCGGCTGAGCGCTGTCCTGTGCAGGGGTGCATGAGCCGTCCGTGCGCAACACTGTCCGCTTCATACCACCTGCTTGAAAGTGTACCGTCCCAAAACACACGACAACACAGCTCAGGGCGTGTGTTTTTAGTCCAGCACAAACACAGTTAGACTCGTGCCCACAAAGCCTTTGGTGTTTTTATATCCCCCTCTTCTTTGGGCTTGCCGTCACCTCCCCACCCTTCTGATTTAACCCTTCTCATGCCCCATCAGACCCGGCGCACTCATCAATAGAGACTCGCGAGTTGCCTTCACACGTATCTGACGATCCGCTGCGAATCTCGTTACGCTGAGAAAAACAGAGTATCTGAAATCACAGTAGAAGATAAAACAGATGTCACAGCACACAGCCTATACTATATAACTTTACTATATAACAGTACGATCCTACATAAAGGGAAGACCAGGGCTGGCGGTCATGTTTTACTCCAGTGGATATTTCTCTGGGTAGATTCACTTAAAATACATGCACATAAAAACAATTAAACATTTTTACTGTTATTGATCCGGATAAAGTTCATTACACTGTATACAGTTTAAACATGCCCAATGCGTGACTTTCTCCAACTGGATATTTATGATAAATCTGTTAACTGTTACAGAAAACAAGCCTTTGTAAAACTGGACTTGAAAAAACCTGTAGTTACTAGTTCGTGTCTATGCTACATCAGCAAATGATCTACTGATTAATTCAATTAAAGACACTAATTAAAAGTGATTAATGGACTGTATTTGTAAAGGTCTGGAGGTCTGATCTTTAAGTGATTCTGATGTTAATGATGCAGTGAAATGAGGGTCTTTTTCTCTATGCCCAGATTTCACACTTTCAGGAATGTGTGGAGAGGGGACAAGGTGTGTGTCATGATTTGCATTTGTCTGTTCTTCATGTGTCTGGGACACATCAAAAAGTGAGAAACATTCAGCTCCTGCCCTGAACCTGTGTTGGGTTGGGCAGGGCTCAGAACAACTTTGCTGTTTCAAAGGGAGGTGAGTAAACTAGCTGGGCCCCTTCGTTGATGGTCAATGCTTAGACAGATGTTTTCCTGGAGCAGCACAATGCAATGTTGGTTAGCAAAGCAGAAGAAAAAGATGAGTTGACTGGACATCTGTTCTCCAGACTGACTGGACCCTCTGACACAGGGGGTGGGGAAGTGATGGAGAGGGGCTCGGCCTGTGCGTGTTTGTTCTCTTCTGCTGGACCTTCATTTTCTATACACCACAGGGATTTTTCTCCACTTTGGCTGTTACAAACAAATCAAAGTCAGCAAGTCTTCAGTTTGGGGTTAAGAGTCTCGCTCAGGGTTACAATGGTGATCGTTCACGCTTCTTACAACTTTACTAACCCAAACCTTATACCACATTACCACAAACACTCTGACACTAGTCTAATGACTATAAACAAGACTCTGAGCTTGGTGTCATTGCTCTCAACAAGACCGTTCACACCTAGCATTACAATCTGATTTGGGTGATCCAATCAGAAGTGGACAGTAAACTACATCTGACATCAGCAAAGTACCACCCAGCTGACAATCATCCACTGAGTTAAGAGTTCTGAACTTTGCTGGTTACATGTAACAAATTAACTGAGTAATATTAAGGCTCAACAAAAATTATATTTTATTAAAAACAATCTATAAAAATCTATAAAATTCAATTCTTAACAACACGTGTGCTATATTTCTGTAATATAGTTTGGGGATTTTTTTTTCTTTTTACAATGACATTTAGCTTCAGTGCATCTTTGAAATGGTATGAAAACACAAACAGACTAACGAGACTTGGCCCATGATATCTCCTCGCCTGGGAAATCTGCATCACTATGGTGTTGGTATAACAAACATTGCTTCAAACAAGTGCAGACTGGAGCTCATCTGTCTGCAGCTTTACAATCCGTCTTTATCCCCCCTCATGTTAATCAAGTGATTATTCCACACATGTGGAATGTGCATCTCTAAACTAATTACTAGGTTAAGGTAAATATTGGCTTTGTGTAAAACAGTTGTCATGTTTAGTCGCAGAACTATCAGGCAGAGCTTTCAGGTTTGCAAAAGTTTTCATTTAGTTTTCACTCATTCACAGCAAAGATGTTTCGCGTTTGGTAAAAACGTGCAGACATCACTTTTACTCCGTGTGAATTTAAGACAAAGTGATAATTACTGTATGCATTGTTATTTATCCTTGTAATATGATAATATATGAGCTGTGCTTGCACATTAAACATCCTCTTCAACATCATCATCAATGCTGTGGGAGCTTGCCAGAAATTTTGCCAGAAAGTGGTTGCTAACAGGATTTGTCCTTCAGTTGAAGTTCTTGGGATTTGACTATTTTATATTCCTTAAAATAAGTTTAAACACAAAACACTATTTTCCTGCAAATGAGCAGAAGCCCTGTGCCTGATAAATGAACACAAACAAAATGTACTTTACACATTTTTATCAGTTCACTTTTAAATGTTTCTGTTGATTTATTTTAGAATCAGAAGAAGTTTTTTGCCCATGAAATTCCAATAAATGCCTGTCAGTCTATATTTGTATGACTGAGATTTGAAAGTGTTTATTAACTATGAATGTGACCGAGTCTCTGAACATTCTCTTTCAATAAGTTTCTTTCTGGAACACAAACACATATTTCAGCAAAGCGTGGAGCTCTTTCATCTGTCCGTCTCAGCAGCAGGATGAAAATAAGGCCACTTCAAGGGCTTCTTATCCACAGTTCTGATGTCGGTCAGGGTTAAGGAAGTTAATTGTATGATATATTTAGAGCAGCTTTTGATATACAGTCCACCCACAGTCATCACGCCCCCTCTGTATTACCCACAATTCCCTGAGAAAAGATAAATTAACATACAACTTCACAAACATGTGAAAGAGCAGTTAAAAAACAAATGTGCAATATATACACTTAAAATGTGTAATTGTAACTGGTTCCGCTCGACCCGCTCCGAGTGGGTATACTGAACCAGCAACCAAGCCGACATGGGAGTCGGGTGCGCAAAATGGAGGCAAGAGGCATAATGCCCAGAGTCTGTCCACGCTTAAAAACATTTAAAAGCTTTTACGTTCTGACGAATCTGACTGCAGCCAATCAATGGAGTCAATGATCAGCTGTCCAGCTCATAGTCTGCTTCATCATGTATCACTGGCCGAACAGAAGGTCTGTGACGAGAGAACTTCAGTCTGATGTCGTCTCCAAGTTCATCAAGACTCTGGAGAACCTAGACAGAGGGAAGAGCATGAAGAGCAAAGCCAAGATATTCAGAGTTTAAAGAGGTTACACAAAATCACACAGGTAGGTCTGTGAGAACTTGGGTGGTGTAGTATTACCTTGTCAAGCATTTCTCTGGTGTGGCCGGCAGACACACAGAAACGAGCCCTGGCTTCTGTGATGGGTGTAGCAGGGAAACCTACGACTACAACCCCAATCTTCCTCTTTAACATGGCCCGTGAGAACGCCCTGAAAGTAGACAGTTACTCTTTATAGTCTTCCTCAACATCAACACATGCACCACTGAAAACACTCTAGTGTAGCCAGGACTGTTTAATACTGATCTTCTGTCATAATGACTGATGGTAACAGAAGGATTATAAGATTTAAATTTAAGCATTTGGCAGACGCTTTTATCCAAAGCGACTTACATTGCATTATACTATACATTGTCTCTAAATATGTGCAATCCCTGGGATCGAACCCATGACCTTGGCGTTGTTAACGCCATGCTCTAACCACTGAGGTACAGTTAGAGCTACAGTTATTATAAATAAACAGGGTTGGGCAAAGTTTTGAATTTAGGAAATGGATGCCATTCTATTGGTGGGTTTGAAGTGAATCGTTCTGGATGAACTGGATTCCAGTTAGAAAGACAGCGAAGGAAATTCAATGAATTGCAAATCAAAAAACCTGTTTAATGTTTCTAAAGCTTCATGTTTATTTAGAACCATCTGAAGTGCAGACTGTGCAGAACCAGAACCAGTGCAGACTGAGGAAAATGAAATAAAGAGAAATAAAGCGATCCATCTTTATGGATATTTAATAAACATAACAAGATATATACATAATTCTACATGTGAGATTTTAAACATTGATTATTATACTGTAGTATAGTAATGTTATCTAAATGTTCTGGAAATATGTTAAGTGCGAGATAACATGCTAAATAATTCATTCTCAAAGTTACACTTCAATTTAAACTGCAATTCTGTTTCCTGTTTGCGACCTTAAATCACATTCAGGAATTAAACTGGAATTGAAAAGGAATTCTCAACTCATTTTTGAATGGCACACAGGCCTGGTAACAGGAGAACCATTAAAGCAGCAGATACAGCAGAACAACCAACTTTTCCTCCACTGTTACTTCTTAAACCTTTCATTTATAAGCCAGCGAAACAGCTTTTAACAGCTTTTTTAAGTGTCACTCTTCTCTACAGACAAAACAAACAGATGCGTGATCAGATACCATCATGCAGAAGATCAATCATTGCCTGCTGTCCTACAGCTTTTCTACTTCAGCTTGAAGTAAAAGCACTTTGAAGGCTGAAGCCGTTGAGATTCTCCATCTGAGAGAAGATCTTCATCCAATCATCCTCAACTGCACAGCTGGGCTGTCATCTGCATTAGCCAAGAGGGAGGAAATAAAAGGGCTGACAAGCAAAGGAAAGCTATAATGGAGGAGGATAAGACAGAAAGAGATGATGAAGAGATGATGAAGAGAAGGCCTCCGCTCTGTCAGCTGAGAAGACAGCGATGAGAGAACAGAGCTGTGGCAGGGAAAGCTGCATTTAAAAGGCCTCACAGCTGCCGGTTTCTTTGTTGCTTTGCCAGGAAGCTGTTATCTTTGGAGGAGTCTGAAAACGCCTATGCAGTGATGAGCTGCTCGCATGTCATGTTTTCCTTCTGTCTCTCTTGTTGTTTTCTTCACCACTGATTCAAAAATGAACCAAACCATCCAAGATGGCCATGGTCCAGCATCCTCCTCTTGAAAAGACCACAGCATCACATGCTTTGGAATGAGCAGTGGAGCTGACTGCAGCTTTTGAAGGAGTTCTAAAGCAGTCGTGTCATTTTCCATGTGCCATTCAAAGTGATCACCTTTGTAACCGAATGTGAACCTCGCACTGTCGTTTTACTGGCAGTCTGACATGTGGGCAGGTTCATAAGTTCATAGGGGGATTACTGTAGTGTCCAGACAGTGGAAACTGTCCTGAATCACAAAGATGATGCACAGACTTGAACAAAGCTCACACAGAAACGTTCTCTCTAGCCCAACGATCTAAGCTTGGGTTTCTAAAACACAATAAATAGGTTTTGTGTAAATGCAGGCAGAGATGCTGTTGTGTATACTGGAACTCTTACAAGAGTCAAGATTTGAGGCTATTTACACTGGTCTTACCTGCAGATCACATGTAATGCGTTTGTACACTGTATATTTATCATTATAATGCAATTTGCATGCCCAATCAGATAGCTCTCTACTCAATCATAAAGCGTATACACATTTAGCATGTTGCCATTGCATTTACGCATTCATCAAAAGTGACCACATTCAGTGCCTTCATGTTTTACAATATCTTAGTATGTGCATTCTTTAGGAACTGAACGTATGACCTTGGTGTTGCTAGCATCAATGCTCTACCAGCAGAGCAACTGGAAATCCAGAAGCGTCACATTATGTATAAAGGCCCCTAACTGGGCAGCTACTCACCCAACTTTCCCAGGCAGATAGAGCAGGAGTGGTACCACGGGGGAGTTCTGGTTTCCATATATGATGAATCCCATCTCCTTCAGCCGAGACCTGAAGTAGCGCGTGTTGTGAGCCAGCTGCCGAACTCTGCGCTGGCCTGCGGGGGAGATGCAGACACAGGTGTCATCAAGCTGCATTTGTGAGCTTTTACTGGAAAAGGAGAGACATAAAATGGACGTCCACAAGGAAGATTTTCAACAGAGAAACTACAGGTCGAATGGGAACGTGCAAACCATCTCAAGCGCTCCTCCACTGGGACTGTACTGGGATCAGAGTGAAGCAGGTTATGAAAGTATCAGTTACAGTAGATGCACAAAGATAAAAGTCAGACCTCATAAACATATTATTCAGTCTGCACAGATAATGCAAAATCGCATATTAGAATAAATTTAGCGAGCAGTTAGCACACAGTCAATCAATGGTAGTCAATGGGCCATGGTAGTCAAGCAAAATATATATATTTTTAAATACATTTTTAAAACTACACTTACTTACACTTACACGTACAATCACTTACAAAGATACTTTCAGTGAGCTTTATCAGAATGATCTGTTTAATAAAAAAGTTTGAATCTGGTCATTTGAAAATACATTGTGTTGTTGTCACAGTTTCACAGTATTTCTACAGTCATTTGTAGGATTTAGTGATTCCCACTACGCAGTAGCACAACCACTAAACAGACCGTGTCAAGCCGAGCCTGCAAACCATCCAACAAATATGCCTACAAACCTGTCCCTGAAAACAGCCGGCACAAAGATCAGCCCAATTCTGTTTTTTACTACACTGTTTGCCTTCTACCAAATATAGTTAAACACTGGGAAAATGTTCAAGAAACTGCAACAGTTAAGTGGCATAAAGCCACACCACCAGCAGGCACTGCTCTTACACAACACACTTAACAACATATATAAGATATAAACTGTTTGCTTACACTGTGATTATTTCTAATGTTCAGATGTAGGACAGACGGCAAAATGAGCAAACAGGAAATGACATCATTCACTCAGTCTTTTAATAGCCCCTCATTAAGACCATTAAGTAGTTAGGTGAGACGGAGCAGACCCATTCATAAAACAAATCCAAGAACATAGTAACAACAAAACCGGGAAGAAAAACAGTAACAACACTTTCAGTAAAAACAGAAAAAACTGAACTTAAAGCTCTTTTTGTCTTTCACTGAATTTTCAGAAAATGTTGCTCACCACAATATATGAGCCGTTTCGTTTCTGTTCATTTTCTACAGGTTTGCAATTCAATCATCCTTGTTACCAAAATGTTTAAATGGTTTAAAAGCACGAAATTGTGGATGTGAACATCAAATAAATGCAGCAGTTAAACACAACTGAGATAAACACATAATATTTAGATAATAGTATATCAGACACATCTAGTGCTTAAACGAAAACCTGAGATTTGTGCCTCTAATGCTTTGTATAAAAATAAAGTGTTTATATTCCTGGAATGTGTCAGAACATTATTCCCTATGGACATCACATTTTATTGAATTCTGCCACCTATTTCTCTGCTCTCCTGTAAACAACTCGTAACGTGCGTGTTTGCGGAGTTAGTTGATGATGAAACAGAAGCAGCTGGTTTTGTTTTGTCAGGCTGAAGGGTAGACAAACGTCTGTCTGTGCCAAAAGACTCTTGGCGTGTACGCAGGACACAATGGATCCGACCTACAATTAGAGGAGCATAAACTACCACCAGTGGTAGCTTAGTGGTTAACACTCTGGACTAGTAATCAGAACTTTGATGGTTTAAACCTCATTTAACCAGCTAATATGACTGCAGACACACAACATCCACACAACGTCTCGATGGGTTTCTACCTCTTAGTCTGTGTCGTGTCTTTTAATGGTGGGAATCATGCAGAACTGGGGCAGATCTATCTCAGTGTTTGGCACTGTAGCTTGAGGTTTTGGAAAACACTGGCAAGTTTGCATATAATTACCTGTGAGACGACTGGCAGGTATTTGAAGAAGAGGTGTGTTTTAAAGCCAAGCACAAAAGCCATCGGCTTAGCAGAATGAACACAGCCCCTGTTAACCTTCAAAAGCAACACTGGCAGACGCTATAAATAGCAGGTGAAGCTTAAACCAAACAATTAGCCCCGGATGCAGTAAAAGTTTCGATCTGGCAGATCTCTTGCAGCACATTGTGTGGCAAATCCAGAGTTGCCTTTGAGAAATGCTGGAAGATTGTAAAGAAAGCTCTTACAACAGCGTGACTCACCCTCCACAGAGCAACACATTGGGCCAGTAACCACACAAACTGGTGCATGTTCACAAGTCAGATATACACATTATATTTACATTTACACATTTGAGAGACGCTTTTATCCAAAGTGACTTACAGTGTATTTAAGTTATGTTTCCTGGGAATCAGATCTTTGCACTGCTAACACGATGCTCTAGCAGTTGAGCTACATGAACGCTACACAAATCTCAATGGTCCACAACTTATCCAACAGAAGCAAAACACTAAATATTCAGTTTTATTTTTATTTGGAGTTTTATTGGAAATAGTTAGCTGGTTAGTAAGCGTTACACTGTAGCCACACTCTGTCTGAGTACGAATTTAAAGATCCCACAAAACAGTCTCTCTCTTCCTGAAATATGGAATAGAAAATTGATGACTCTTACTGCCTTCACTTATTTGTCGACAAAAAGCTCTCTAGAGAAACAAAACAACCCTCCAATAAAAACGACCCATTTCTGAACAGCAATAGCTTTGACTGATTTAGGTGCGACACCTTCACAAATTCAGGAAGTCAGGTGTAAGTTACGTTTTATGGTATTTGTGGTTCTTAAGTAATATTGAAGGTTTATATTTGTTTATAGGTTGGAATGAACCCGAACTAGCAGCAAAATGCTCCTAGATATATTTCATGCTTTTATGCGCAATTCCACGGCTCTAATCCTGCATTACTTTTATTTATGAGCAATACTTGATCATTATTAATCCCTCTTTTAATTAAGCCCTGCCTTTCCTAACCTGCTGAACCTCTGTTGATTACAACGCTCAGCATACACACACGCACAGAAAACTGTGAACACACTCATTGAGCTGAGTTACTAACCTTCAGTTGTGCCATCTTTTCCCATGATGCATTTCAGTGCTCTGATGATCTGTTCTACGACAGGTGGAGACATGGCTGTAGCATAGACTGCACTGTGAGAGTGACATCGCAGGTGATCCACCAACTCCT
>JAZGTI010021461.1:0-10156 GCA_036877585.1 Botia kubotai | reverse complement strand
AGAGTAACGTGCAACAGTGGAGAGTAACGTGCAACAGTGGAGAGTAACGTGCAACAGTGGAGAGTAACGTGCAACAGTGGAGAGTAACGTGCAACAGTGGAGAGTATATGCAGTGTATTCAGGAGTGAAGAGTATGTGGAGAGTAAATCCAGAAGTGAAGTGTTTGTGGAGAGTATATTCAGCAGTGAAGAATATGTCTGAAACTGCTGCTAGAGTGTGAACAGACACTCACGTTGCCTCCGAAGTATGAACTATTTTAAACCAGCTCACTGATCTTCAGCAGTATGTGAAGACCCACACAGAAGGTCAGCGCTAACCACACAACCATGAATGAGCTTCCAGTATCAATTAATTAATTTTCAACATTAAAATCAGTGCCATCTTATTCCTCTATTCATCCATCAGTTTAATCAATTTATCTGTTTTGTTATCAAGAAAAATGATTAGGCAGAACTATGAAAAAAACATGAAGGGATTTTTTCTTTTATTTAACTTTTGGCAGACAAAAGCCGAAGAGACTACTGAGGATAAAGTTCCCGGCTTATTTAAACTACAGAAAAAACAAAAATTACTTTCCTGTAATTCCTTTCAGACGAGCAGGTGTTTCAAACATGTTCCCAGACGGAGCGCGGTCGTGTTTATGTATTCAGTAGGTGTGTAATCTCCTCCGTGTTTTCATCATTTCCTTAATGTGATTAATTTCATTGTATAATGAGCCTGTCAGCCTGCCTGCCTAATTTTGTCCTCGTTTAGAAAGAATAAAAACATGGGATTCTCGTTCTGTGCAATTTGCACACCCCTACATAATGAAGATGGATGGACAGTATTAGGTGTCAGTCATAATTCATTCCTATAATGCTGGAACAGTATAGACTTACCACCACCCCATAATACTCCACATCCAGACTGGTTATAAACAGCATCTGATAGCACATGACACCATGAGCCAACAAGTCCTCCAGCAAGGGGCAGAAAAAAACGAGACAACCCAATCCATAAGAACTGTGGGACTATCTGCAAAATGATTGGACCAACATATTGGTAAACTTCTGTACACTGTAATGTTTTATTGAATTATTATGCTTTCAAAAATAACCCCATGAATAGATTGTATTTATCAATTATCTTCTTGTATATAGGCTACAAACATTATGTGAAGCATCTAATGTACCCCAGACTTTTGCACAGTACTGTATGTATCGCGAATTAGATTATAATGGAAACGAAAGATTTCCTCTTGAACTTTTATCTTAGTCTCTAATGCAGTATTACCAGATTGGTCAGATTTTTCTGGATCATATTACCTGACACTGGACTTCATAGAGAAGCCGAAATATTCTAGGTATGAATAATTTGTGAATAAATTTGGGTAAAGCAGCTGGATCAAAGGGTTTGAATTTGGGGTGATGGTTAATGAAGATGCAAGGGAGGAGTTATTGCAGAGGGATGGGGGATTGTAGGATTGTAGCCCAGGCAAATTATGTTTAGTGAGCTCGACAGATCAGAGTATACCGAGATACATAACAGACAGGCGGCATTAGAATTCCATTAGTTTTAATGTTTAACCAAGAACAAAAGAACCCTATAGGTAAAAGTAGCTGACATTTTACCTCACGCCGGTTTAATGAACACAATGGGTTGGCAACATTCCCATATATTTTACATAATTCACAAACAAAGTTACTATGGTCGACGGCGGAAAAACATATTCAGTGTCAAGATAGCGTGCGCGGACGTAGCATGGACACAGCGAGATATGGTTTAGTGGCTGAAGAAGACTGTGGATTATATCGCAAAGTGAAATACCTGCAGTGAAATACGGACCCGACCGACGGTAAGCGTTCCTGATCAATCAGCTTTCATATATAATAACGCCACTTCTTATCGTGTTGATTCCGAGGACACCAGCAAACTGTCAGGCTTAACACGTGTTCTGTTCAGGTTGTAAGCTACGTTGTATTTTTAAACGCATGCAAAATTTTAGACAATTATGTATTAAGTGTTTAGACGCAGTTTTATGGTCTTACGTTGCGAATTGGTTATTAGGCGACTCTGAAGAGAACCTAAACGCAAATCGCAAAACATATATTAAAACAAGAAATACCTACCATATTAAAATTGTTTGTGTACTGTCTTTGAGATCAGATTTCTTAGTAAATAACTAATTCCCTGAACTTGTAGAAAGCTTTAAATCTGATCTTTTACTAATATTTTTTTATTTATAAAAAATAGGTTGTCTGTGAAGCGTGGACATAAAATAAATAAACAGGCTTCGTGTCAATTGGGCAAAATATTTTCTGTTAACAAAGATAAAGAAATGAAAGCATATACATGCCAATGTGCTGCGTTCCATCGTTAAGGTTAAATCAAAGTTGTTTTGCCACCATTGTTGAAATAATTAACTAGTCTACAGCGAAGGTGTCTATATAGCATACATACAGTTGCATGCTATATAGACCTCGCATTTTGAATTAAACGTTCACGCACAATTAATTTTGAGCTGAGGTCAACTGGAAAGGTCGCTGTTCATCCACCGTCCTACAAAGTGCACACAAATAAGGGCTTCGTGTGTGTAAGACTGACGCTAATTGCTCTTGATTCGTTCCCTTTTAAGTTTAACTAGGACTTGAAACCTCGTTTGTTTATTGTGATTACTGGTGCCAAGCACACTCATTATTCACTGGTTTCTGATTGGATGATATGTGCCTTCTTTGAACTTGTGTAAAAGCGTGTAAAATGTGTTAATATTGTACGTTTTTATTAACGTTTTATTTTTAATCACGAACTAATTGTTCGTGATTAAAAAACACGCTATGCAATAAGATCTGTTAACTCTGCATAATAATAATGTTATTATTTCTCGTGATGTAAAAACACAGATCATTAATGTAAAGATGTAAAAAAGTACATACCATTGTGCTGTACAGTATTTATTCATAGCCTACACTGTACATGCATTTCAAAACAATGTTTAACAGTGTTGAACTAGCATAGGTTATGTAGGCTTATGTCTGAAAGGTTAATGTACCTCTCAAAGTGCCCTGAATCGTGGTGAGAGTCCCATTATAAGTAAACTAACACAGCATCTCTCCTGGAACCTGACAAGTATCAAAGTCCACGGTTGCCTTTGAGTTACGGTTTCCTTCAGTCATATAAAGCAGCATAACAGGATGGATTGTTTGCTGTTTGTAGTTTCTGTTGTGTTGTTTTCATTGTTTTAATTCCCAAGAGGTTGTGCTATGAATTTAAAATGCTAGACTATATAAACTGTTTAAACAGAGATGTGCCAAGTTAATAAGTGAAGATTCCACGATCTCCGTGTCATCACTTTCACAACCTCACTCAATGACTCACTGACGCACTCATTCACTCACTCACTCACTCATTCACTCACTCACGCACTCACTCACTCACGCACTCATTCACTCACACACACACTACAGTTATGCATTAGCAGAAACCTTTATCCAAAGTGACTTTTTATCCAAAGCAGCAACGTGATTATGAATTCAAGGCACGTATTTGTCAGTTCATCCTTTGATCTTAGCTCTACTGTTTAAACTACATGTATACTCACCTGAAAGATTTGTAATAATTAAATGTGTGCACACATTGGTGAATCCAGCTAGAAATATAAAACTACACCATACCATATATTATACTGTACTTTACTATACTCATGTGTCTCATAGGGAGGCGTGGTATAGGATAGGGTGAGTGGTACAGGATAAGGGGCTATGGCTACTGACCTGAGTGCATGACACTGAACATTAAAGGACAAAAAAGACTTTGAAAATGGGTTAGACAAACAAAAGAATGCAAATGAAAATAGGTGGGTCACTTAGTCATCCTTCCTGTGGTGTGACTGTTTTCCTATGATTGACAAAGACACACAGGAATTAAAGATGGAGCGGTTGGCTGTAGCCCGTTGTAAGTCTTAATTTGATTTGAAAACAGTCAGGATTTTCTTATTGTTTCCTGATATAAATAAAATAAATGCCATATTTTTAATGTTGTCTCAGACATTTTGGCCTCTGTACAGTATATGACTGGCAGTCTGGCAGGTAGTTACTTACATTAGGAAGCAAACACAAAGTGCAGGTTTTCCTTCACTTAAATCTCTCATCTATCCCACTTGTCATTTCCTGATAGGGCCGTTGCACTAGCTTTTTCCTGTCGTGCTGCATTCCTGTGAACTGTTCTAAAGATAGGGATTACTTTCCGAACACTTCTTCACCTAGTCCATCAGACAGACACACACTCGCACGGTCTCCGCTGTGGTCACATTATGCGCTGTTGTGTGCTTCTGCTCCTCTGATGTACTGACGCACATCAATAAATCCCCAGTCAGTACTTCATCATTGCTCACTGCGTCCTCTTGAAATAGGTCAGCACACACCCTGCAGTGGAGGGTTACAGGAGAGCACTTAAGAAAAGTGTTTGTTGTTTTCTTTCTCCTTTTATTTATTTATGTATAGATATGCACTTTCAGACAGTAGAATTAAAGGGGCATCGGCTTGAGCCAGCCTGCCTCTCTGCCTCCTCCTTTCCAGTGGCCCTGACCGCAGATTTGCACAGAACACTCATATTCCATGAGCAGATCTCCAGAATACCAGCAGGAAAGACTCAGTTATAAAAAATGAGGTGAAAGTCAGACATGCAAACAGCAGGCGGAGATACAAACAGAGAGAGGAGAAAAGGAGAACGAACGGATGAGAGGCAGATGAGAGCGCTGCTGCTCTTCGCAGTAGGTTCTCACATGCTTCGCTCCAGTCTCCTCCTATATCAATCTGCCCCCTTGACCTCCAAGCAGAGCTCGACGGGAAACTTGAAATATTTTTAGTGTCCACTTGATCATCAGCAGATGGAGGATGGAGAACATCTCTATTAGCTTTGGTGAGGTTAAGAACAGGTGACTGAAGTAAATGTTGTGAGAAAGCTTTAGATAAATGTGTTAATCCTCTCTACACATGCATGAAATTATAAAGAAAAATCTGACTTTTAATACCATATTTTGACATTTACATTAATGCATTTGAAAGACAACATTTTTATGCAAAGTGACTTTAAAGCATTCAGATGGTACATTTTAAGTATGCGTGTTCCCTAGGTATTGATCCTAAAACCTGTGCTGTAAACAATGAAAATTACAGGACCTCTTGGAAAGTCTAAGCATGAGCCGTAACATGGGGGAGCTCTCGTTTGAAACTTTAGAGGAGTCACATGCATGACTGCTGGGGTCTTTTTTTGAGGAGTGAATATATTCGTCACACACCGTGTCGCTTAAAGTGGGCACACATGCCCGGTTGAGGCACACATCCATTTCAGCCTTCTGATAAATAGCCTGCAGCAGCTGTATGTGCATTGAACACATTTAAAGGCCAATAATGTAAGCGGAAGCTTATTCTGTAATTTCCCAGGAGGTAACAAAGTAGGTAATGGAAAGCAGTCGGGACATGCACATACAGAGTGGGAACAGCACACAGGCTGGACAGCGAGAGAGCCTGACATGTTTTCCACAAGGAACGTCAAAGAAGAGACACTGGCTGGCTTTGTGTTACAATGTCAGGATTTAATTAGCTGTGACTCTGTAAACAGCACATCGCATTTAGTTTGTGAATTATGTAAATATGAGATGAAAACCAACGCGCTTATTATGAAGAAGATCCAGAGCGGAAAAAATGAGCGAGAGAAGAGTGGATGAACATGAATGAGTGAATACATTTTTTTTTTCAGAGTTTAATACCTCAAGAGACTTTTTGAGTTGATTTAAGTGTTTTATTTGAATAAGTGAAGTTTTAAATGACTTTTAAGAGATGTTTCTCTTAAAATTCCATGGGGGAAATAAAAATAGACACAAATGAGACAATTGTTGGCATGCAGCAGGAGTTATAAAACTGAAGCGGATAGCCCAGCTTAGAACATTTGGTTTTAGAAGAATCTGATGTGAAATGTTTATCGGAGTGAAATCTCTGACTGAGAAGCTGAAAAGCGTGACACTTAAGCAAAAATCTCTTTTCGATCTAATATGATCTGCAGATTAAGAGATCAGTTGAGATATTATAGTGATTTTGTGATTTTTCTGTCTAATGGAAGTTCACAGGTCTCACACACATGAACTTGCATCAAGAGCTAATTTGAATACAAATTGCTATTGGAAGATGTATGGGTCTATTCATAAACAGAAGAGGTCAGGGAAAACAAACACAAAGAGCAACCATACTTTCTCGAAAATAAAATGCTTTATATCTACATAAATCTAATTTACTGAAGACTAGTCTTAATCTGTCTTGATTCTACAATATATGAAATGTAAAAAATATTAATATGAAATGTGACGCAGACGCTCTCAGTATATTTATAACGAAGACACATTTTGCAGCGACCAACATTGCTTTTACGTTTATTATATCCTGTTTTATTTTATGAAATGCTTTTGCACCTTCACACTTCTATGAAATATGATTTTTATTTAATTTTATTTCATTAAAATCAGTACGCTTGCAAAGTGCGTTTCAAGTACAACGTTTTTAAGCAAAGTAGGCAAACATTAGACATTGCATGTGTAATGCAAGTAAAAGCACATCTTTGCACAGAAGTTACATGTACCTACCATTTTAGTTATGTAAGTCAGTACAAATAATTACAGATGCCATCTTTAAATGAATGCCTTATATTCTTCTGCATTTAGTCCTTTAAAAGCAGTCGTCTTGCCAACCTCCTCCATTTATACCTCAGTCATACCAAGTGTGGCCAATAGAGGGATTTTGCTCCATAATTGTTCCCATATCTTATTCATTCTTCTCAGTCTCGCCACAACTATGTTTTCCTGTTTGTGGAGACAAAGGATGACTCTGTCCCAAGAGATTGCATCTTAGTTTTTTTCTTCAGATATTAGTTAAATACGTTTCTATTACACTTGAATCTGTTGTGGAAGCTGGGATAATAATCAAAACACCATTTTAATAAGGAATAGAAATGACGAGACAAAGAGATAGGAGAGTTGTGAGGGAGTTTTTAATGTTTCATGAGGAGATGACAGAGTGTTATATTAGGGAGGTGACAGATTATGTGCCTTTGATCATGGGAAAATCAGATGTGTTGGAAAAAGGGAACTGGGAAGATGGATGAGGAAAGACAGATTGAGAAACTGTCCTCAAAACTGTTATTAAAATCAAATCTGGAATAGTTTTTTGTTCAAATCTGGAATTGTAATTTTTGTACATTGTGTCTTTCTTTACATTTTCTTAAACATATGTTGCCTAATTGATTCATTTTGTTTAAAAACACCACATTTAATCACTTGGGTTAAAGAGACCCAAAAATGTAAAATTCTGTCATGTTTAACTCACCCTCTTGTCGTTCCAAACTTGTGTGTTGTTATTTTCTCTAAAAATAGGATTTTCAGTTTTGGGTGAACTGTCCCTTTAAGAGCTTTCTTTACTACATTCCTAAAAAACAGAAACTGCAATTTAATTAATGATTACATTGGAGACTCACTTCTAATAACCTCATCTAATTAAGGCAATTTTTTTATCCGTCTTCCCTGAAGCACTCTTATAAACGAGCCATACAGAAATAGCCAACAAAATGAAATTGATTTGATCTGATTTCATTAAAGTGATTTAGTTTGCCCCCAGTAAAAATTGGTGAATGATCAAAGTGTGAGCTGTCGTTCTGTGCGCGTCTCATTCTGTCTGTCCTTCTCTTTGTAGGTCATCGGCATGATCATGTCCTCTTGGGAGGAGAATTTGGGTCAGGCCAATCGTTCTGTGTCGGGGCTGGAAGGGGCATCAGACTTATCCAGTTCCCTCTTCAATCTCAGCAGCAGTTATGGGGGTACAGGGGCTTTTCTCTGGCTGTTTTCAGCAGAGAACGTTACATGGACCACCACGAGGCCAACAATGCTGCCTGTAGCCCCTCCACGGGCGCGGGACCAAGCCTTGGCCCAAGTGGAGATTAGCGTGCTGGGGCTGGTGTTGGCTCTCACTACTCTGGGTAACGGATTCGTGTTGTGGGTACTATTGCGTAGGAAGAAACATCACGCACCCATGCACCTTTTCATGGTCAATCTGTGTGTGGCCGACCTCGTGGTGGGTTTTTTCCAGGTAACTGTCTAATAAAGCAAATCAAATAAAGGGTATGGCAAAATTACAAGGCCGCTAAGTGATCATTGACATTGAAGCAAAGTGTGACTGTTCGTATATTAAGTATTAGGCGTGGAAAATTAAGTGCTGGTGCGACAGCAGGGCGTACACATTTGCTTACACTCATAAACTACAACGAACCTAAATCAGCAATTTGGACGTGATTAATTTCCTGGAACTAGCATGTAAGTCTGAAATATTATCTCTTTATTTTGTCCCCAGGTGTTGCCGCAGTTGGTGTGGGACATTACAGAGCGCTTTCAGGGCCCAGACGCTCTGTGTCGCTTGGTGAAATACTTACAGATTGTCGGGATGTTTGCGTCCTCCTACATGATCGTCGCTATGACTGTGGATCGGCATTATGCCATCTGCTGCCCCTTGCAGGCGTATCGTGGAGGCGCGCCCTCTCGCTGGAACACCCCCATCATGGTTGCGTGGGGTTTGGCTCTGATACTAAGTTTACCACAGGTAAGAAACAAATAGTCTTAGGTTTATTTGTGTTTTTAAATGTAAACAGTTCAAAGGTTTATTCCAGTGGCTTTCATACCTTAACTCCTCTCATAGGTTTTCATCTTCTCACGGTCAGAGGTGGCCCCTGGGGAATTTGAATGCTGGGGCCATTTTGTTGAGCCATGGGGCCTTAAAGCATACGTCACCTGGATGACTGTGGCTGTTTTAATATTACCAGCATTAATCATTACTGTCTGTCAGGTATATCCACTCCATTCTCTCTTCTTTTTCTCTCATTCCCCACACAGTTTTCTAGCTTTATTCTCTGCTGTCTAGCTGTGGCTAGTAGACTAGGAATATGGACACAGTTTGGCTATTTCAACAGCAATCCTAGACAGTAATTAGGGGAATTCAGCCTGGCATTCATCTCAGGCCCTCCTGAAACACGTTGATTAGCTCAGCAGCCTGTAATTGGCTCAGCATCTTTAAAAATCGAATTATGACGTGAGTTCAGGGTACGTGCCCTATATCACTTATGCATGGAGGGGCATGAAATTAAAGATCCACAACCTTAAACACTTGAAGCAAAAGACGTACACCAAGACCGACACAATTATTTAGGTGGCCCACCCTGCCTTGCTAAAATCCAGTTGAGTTGTCAACTGGGCTTCCAAGAGGCAAAATGTCACAACCACTTTGTTTCAACAAATATTTAACCAAGACATTTCCGGCTCGTGCTCAACCCTAGAAGCCTTTTAACCACAGGCTTTGTTTTAAATTGCTGTGACTCAGCATCTTTCTTTGTGGAATCAAATAGGCCCAAAGCTCTTCGACAGCATATTGTCAAAAACAGCACTTAAAAGCCAGAATAACGTAACCAGATGGATAGATTGCTGTCTACTATGCGAATGTCAGCAATTTTGCAATTTTGTTTTTATAAGAATTAGATATACACTGGTAGCACACCAAAACAACAGCTTTTGGCATTCTTTGAAATTTCCTCTCTGTGTGTCTTTTTCATCCTAGGTTCGCATTTTCCGCGAGATCCACAACAATATCTACCTGAAGTCGGAGCGGCTGGTGACAGCGGAGTTTAAGAGGGACTCTGTATTCTTTCACTTCGCTAAGCGGGCAGGTTGCAAGAGAAGGGCCAGAGAAAGGGGCAGACAAAGCGGACACAGCCAACAAGGTGACAGCAGTGTTGAACAAACCTGCTGTAGCCCGTCTCATCCATCTTCCTCTCCTGCAGACCTCCAGGGCTTGTGCAATGACTACTCTCAGACTCTAGCCTGCAGCAATTCTGTCTGTGAGCCTTGCTTTGGGCCACTCCCCTCTTCAGATAGCCCCTCCCCTTCCATCACACCTCACTCGCAAAACACTTCTGTGCACACTTCCAACCACTTCTCTGACCCCTCCCATTCTCAGTGCGCAAGATCCTGTGCTGCTTTTTCAGTGGCTGGACAATGTAGCACATCTGGGGCTTCTGAGCAGTGGCCAGATGTGCTTCCAGATGCTGCGGGGTTTCCCCGCCACACTGAGTACTCGCACCCTCCACCAGT
>JAZGTI010021460.1:0-10156 GCA_036877585.1 Botia kubotai | reverse complement strand
CCTTTGAAGTCTGGAGCATTCTGGATTTAGGCTAATGGAATCCACTGACCCCATCTGACCTCTGCACCTGTACCCTACTTCACCTCTGACCAGCAACTATTAGTGCAAAGTGAACCAGACACAGTACTAATAGTCTGTATTTACTGTCTTCACTGCTGCCAAGCCTCTCCAAATCGAACATTACTGTTCGTGCACTAATGACTGTGATTTCGAGAGTGAGAGAGAGACAGAGGAAGGCAGAGCACAGCAGAGCAGAAGAGAGCATCTCTAGAGATCTTATCTAGCAAGAAAAACAGAGGACAGTTTTACTCATCTATGTGCATATGTAGTTTGTATTTGTTAAGCTTGTATTTGTTATGCAATCTTCTTTGAAAGACGCAAAATGTTCATCCAATCATTGCATTCGGTCCGAATGGATGTTATACCTCTGCGCACATTTGGAGGAGGCGTGGCTTTGGAGAGCGCTCTAAACGGATCCTACCGTTTCAAAGCTAGCCTTTCTGAAATTGCTGCCATACCTTTAAATATATACGGTGGCTAAATGTGGCGACTACAGTCCTGCGTTACAATGAAAGGAGTTTTAGTGATAGAAGCATTGCAATGATCAATAACAAATATGACTCGCACCGTCTCGTCCCTGATTGGCTGTCGCTCACCACTGCTCTCTTGATTGCCGGTTCAGTGTGCATACCTGATGATCTCGTTTTAAATTTACAGTAGCATCTATGGCAATCTATTAACAATGCTCAGTTTTTGTCTGCCAGGCAAAATCGTACGTTTTTTTGCTTGGCAAAGGCAGCGATAGCACATTAGTTACCGGCTAAATCTGACTACTGATTCTTACTTTGCCTATTAATTTAGCTCTCTGTGAGGATCAATGGGTAATATTTAAAATGTAGCTGTACTGCTTTCTGCATTCAAGACCTTCACTGGCGTCCCGCTAGTCGATTCCTCCACTGATTTTCTGTCATAAGCTTCATTTACACATTCGTTTGAAGATCAGAGGGAGTTTATACAGGCAACCACTTCTGAGTTAATGGTCCTACTGGCTTTGAGAACATCCAGCAGTTTGGAGTTCACTGATGGCAGCCAGCTAATGACTCCAAATAACACTGAAAACTGACAAACATGGTCATGGTCTGATCTGGTTCAACATACTGCAAACAAAATAAGGACCTATAGGAAAGAAATACACAGATGAGGTCTGTTTAATATCTCAATTATTTTTCCTACACAGCAATGAGATTAAATGGAGAGCAAATTGAATTGATTTCTGTTTAAATCTCCTGTGTCTCGGATATTTCTCCAGAAAAAAAGACCCTGAAATGTCTCCATTCGAGTTTCAGAAGAGATCTCAACAATGTCTCAAACTGAGCTCAGATCTGTTAAGTCTGCAATCAAAAGTCAATATTATTAAGATTTCAACATGAAGTCATGATTTTCATCAAATTTACCCAAATCCCATTTATTTATTTACTATATTTATAACTCCATATTTTTACCATATATTCTTCTCCATATCCCAACAATTATCTCCTTTGTTTCTGTTTATTTCTCCTAAGGAATTTTTAGGAAAAACATTTGAGACTAAGTTGATACTTAAATGAGACATAACTGAGATCTCCATCAAATCTCTTGAGCTATGAAAGAGCAACTTTGGCGCAATAAAACATTCCTCAAAAGATGCCAGTTGTTATATACAGTGGTTGAATAACAGCGTGTTTTTGTGCGGTTTGTCTAAACTCAAACCACTAATGAAATAAGAACGCTGGGGCACAAGCGTCTGCATTTATTGAATGTAAATGTTTCTCTCACTGAAGCTGACAAGCGCCTTGGGCGTGTTTAAACATATACTCTCTGCAGCAAGCCCTGAAGACACACGTCACATACGCAGGGCAAAGTCACTCCATGAACCGCATCTTAATTCGCTGTATTATATTGCTTTTATTTGCGCTGTGCTCCAGTTCGTGTTTCGGAAAAGCTTCATGCTGATTGGCTGCCAAAAAGAGGCCTGTGCAATACATGACTGAAAATCTGTGAGAATTGTTAGTTGTTTTACCGGTCACCAATCTTCTATTCCTAAATAGTTTAATAATCAATTTAACATTTCATAACAATTCGTCCCCTATCGCCATCCCTGTTTGAAACATAAAACTGCAGATTGCAAATCATGGGTAAGGTAAGGCGATGGTGTTGAACAATGGTCGGTCATGTTCTTGCTCAATAACTGAGTTTTGTTTATTTTAACCCCCCCAAAAAATTACGGATTACAGCTTTAATGAATAAAAAAAAATCAATAAAAAAATAAATCAACTTTGGTGTTATTGCAGTTATTTTTTGCAAAAATGGTTTAAAGCGCATAACCAGGTGAGACTTTGACAGGACTAATCAACAAGATTTACATTGAAATACACAAATGAAAACACGTAACACACACAGAGGGAGTTTAACTTATAAGTTCACCACATGCCATTTGTTTACAGAGGCCAATCGCAGAACAGCCCTAGAAGTCTCTCTGGACATCATTAAAGGTTAACCTGGAGGTTTATGTTCAGCATTTCTAAAACGTTAGCGCAACTGCAAGCCCACACAGAAAGAATAATAAGAGCACCACCATGTTTCAGCGTATCTTTAATATTCGCTCACGATAGAAGCAGTTTAATTGTTTACGTGTACATTTATGTTTTTAGCATAGTAGTAAAGGTACGGTATATATTCATCAATTTGTTCATTTGGAACTGAACCCTTGACCATGGCATTGATATTAACATGTTGAGCTACAGGAACATGTAAAACCGCATATGTAGCAAATTCAGCAGCAGATAACAACAGATATAATCAAATAGTCAAACCTTGCACTGCAGGAATGTAAAAAAACAAAACAAATTGCACGGCTATGTTGTCAGTGTGTCAAATAGAGCTGTCTGATACGTCTTCACGCCTTCCATTAACATTCAAACCACTGTGTTTTGAGGGAGGTTGTGTTTTCATGTTCGAACTTCTTCAATTGTTAAAACAGAGAAACTTGTTAATTGGGTTCGTTTCCTGTTGGGCCATGAGGGAGCTTTGTCAGCAACGGAGGGGTGAGGAAAACAATATACGGGTCAAAAAATACTACTAAAAAAACTCAGTCCCCATCCAGTTTCCCACTGAGAGCTTGTGCCGCTGTGGCCCGAGGCTGAGAGGAAAATAATGCAAGTAAATGATGACAGAGAGGAATTTTAAAACCCAATGGGAAAAGATGGGAGCCGAACTCACGTTCAAACACCGTGCCATTATTTTTCTGAGTGCATTAGCTAAATGTGAATAAAAGGTGTGAATGTGTGGATGCGCGAATGCTGGGAGGCTGATAATATTCTTAATGTTGTGTCGGTCCGGCGAGTCGGCAGAAACTGGGAGACCTACTCAGGGGAGAACTTTTCTTAGACATTTTCTCGGAATCATCAAAAAGTCTCAGGCGACATCCATTCAGAAAGCCAGCAAGCAGAAATTCGAGAAGCTAAGCAGTGGCTAGCTGTTGCAACTGCACACAATGGTTTGCATGGATTTCTCAACAACACACGGCATTTACTTTAGGAAGATACTGTAATCGGTAAATAAGAAAAGGTGTGCTGTGGGCCAGTCTTTATAAAATGTTGTAATATTCGCTTTTTGAATGTTAATGATATTGGTCTAAATGGTCAAAAGGAAGCAGATAATATGAGGGTTTGTTTCCGTTATACATCAAACAGTAAGCTATTAAGGTTAATACAGTTACAACTTTTAGGAATGAATTCTGCTGTAGAATGGAAATAATAAATAACCACACAAACAGATAAAGATTAAGTAACCAAAAGAGAAGAGACAAGCATAATTAGTTAAGTGTATATATGAATATATATATTCTCACACACACACACACACATATATATATATACATATATATACACATATATATATATATAATATATATATATTATATAATATGTATATTTTTACATGCATGTATATACACTGTATACACACACAAAGGATAATATATGTATAAACAGCAATACAGATTTATGGCCACATCCTTTTTATCTATAGTAAAATTAATAATCGGTTATTATATAGCACCTGAACGAGTGCCAGTGCACCCCTACTGTGAAGGAGAGCAGTGGCTGGTACTGTTCTCATTTACAAAAAGGACATATGCACACAAATATGTGGCAGGTATTCTGCTGGTGACTAATGCAGAGTGCCACAGTGAGGTGTGTTATAAACTCTCTGCCTTGAGTTTTGGCAGTTTGGCTGTATTTCCCCCTTTATCCAGAGGCCTGGCTTAAGTGAGCCTGTTGCCAGGGCAACTGTCTCTCTGAGCATCACTTTTCCATGGAGACAGAGTTCTTTGATAATCCAAGGGATTGAGAGAGAGGAGGTGGGTGAGAGGAGTAGAGTGCTTTGCTGTGTCCTTTGAGATGCGCGCACACACATACACACACACACACACACACACCATGTACCGTGTTAACTAAAACAGCAGCAACTCAACAAATAGCACTGACAACATAAAAACCCTGGAAGTCTCACTGATGCACACACACCAAACCAAGAGTATCTGTTGCCTATGTCGCATTTTCACTTCCTGTTCATAACTTGCTTCCATAATGGCAGTGTGCTATTTGGTAGGTTTAATATAATTGGTTTCTACTTTATTTGGGGCAAATGTGGCCTACTAACCAGTAGGCCACATTTGTGCAAAGCCCCTTTCCCCTAACTGTTTTCTTGCATGTCACATCACTTCACTTCACTTTGTTCTGATTGGTTGTTGTTGCACTGCTCTTACATTTCTAGGGTGTTCTGGTTGGTTACTAGGGCGTTGCTAGGTGATTACTTGGGGCCCAAGAACCTACTTCCAAGTGTCTATGAGATTTGCAACAGTAATAGTGATGCATGTCTTACCAATAACTGCAAAGCGCCATTTCATCATCATGGTAAAACTCTTTCCTCAGTGGAAACAGACAAAGATTGAAGAGCACTGAGCAGCAACAGGCCATTTGGGAGAGAAATTCATGCATTCCACACACACGCAAGAGACGTGACATAATAGAGGTAAAGATTCACAGAGAAATCTGAGGCTGGGGATCTGGGAATTGTTCTGTGATGTGTGACTCTTGCAAATGGAAATGTTACCCCCCTCGTTAGTGCACCACTGATAATTAGAGCTATACACTGCAGCCTCATTANGGGGGGGGGGGGTACTTAACCATAAACTGGGGATAAATTTGAACCCAAAAGTCAGCGAAACCTAACAAATCTGAGCAAAACTCTTTTTGGGGACATCCTCATTTGTAAAAAATGCTATAAAACAACAGTAAAAAATGTTTTTTTTTAATAGTAGAAATGCATAAGGTTTTCTGTTAGGGTTAGAGTTATAGTGTGGGTTAAACTTATTGTTTATAACTATCTGTGTATAAAAAATAACAGAAGTCTATGAAATGTCGCCATTTAGATACATAAGTAAATGTGTGTGTGTGTGTGTGTGTCTGTATGCAATTGAGTGAGTGAGCAAGGAAGCAACAAAAGGCACGGCGTATAATATGGGTCAGATTACTAGACTTGTGTCCGCTTTTTTCCTTCATACCACTCACTAGGATTAAAAAATATGCACTCCCCAAGGCATTGAGTTGTTGGTCATGTAAGATGGTAGGATGTACTACTGGCTGGCTGGGGGAGATGAGATTTCTCACTGATGCATATGCACATATCTGCAGTGCTTCAGTCGCAGTCTGCATGCGCAGGTCAGTGACATGGACATGGTGTTTGCAATGCCTCAATAATTTCTGCACATCTCTCACTGCCTGACCTACGCTGAGGCCTGTCATACGGAAGAATTTATTTAGTATCGGTGACAAATATCAAATGGGATTAATAAAACATCTATGCAGGGTTGTGTCCATGCTTCTTTCCCCTACACAATGTATTTCAAGCATTCTTGGCAGGGGCTTCTTAATATTTAATATTTATGTATTTGGCAGACGCTTTTATCCAAAGCGACTTACATTGCATTATACTATACAATATGTACTATATTATACATTATACTATACTATGTTTAAAACAATCCCCTTACCTTACCCCGATTCACAGTAAGTTATGTTATTATAAATCATCTAATAATGATTTATAATTTCAGCTACCAGGTCTGATTTCCCAGGAAATGTCCATTTGGATTCATTTGGCTTCAACAGAAGTAGAGAAAAGTACAGAAAGTAGCACTTTTTAAACAGAGATGGCGGTAGAGAGTTAAAAGCTACGGATTACAGTTTTAGGCAATTAAACTGATAATAAACCAGTTGAATTAAAACATATCATTCATTGATGAAAACATGATGGAAAATATTAATACATCATTTTTTGGAATAAAATGCATCATAATTGTCCTATAGCTGCGCAGATTTATCAGCCATTTTACATTGTTTCGCCGGACTAAGTACATGTTCATTAAAGAATCAGAATCTATCAGAATATTCAGTTTGGAATATTACTTAAGACGTGTTTCCCTCTTAATTTCCATTCTGTATTATTTACAACCCGCCTCTTTCCCCTTTTTCCTTGTATCTGCTCCCTCTGTTTTCCTCTGTCTTTCTTCTGACTGGCTTGCACTCATCCATCTGGTCCCTGTCCTCCTTCCGTTCCCACATGCCCTTCTTACCCCTGTCTCCTCTGTGGAAATCACTCACCTCCATCGACAAAACACGAGATACATTTTAGCATAGCTCAACACCTCAGACATGAGGCGCTGCGTTCCCCTGTCACAGGAGCACGACAAATGACACAACCATCAACACCATAAAGCCGTCTATTGATTAAGATGTCCATTTTGTGGTAACTCACATGACTATAACTTATAAAAACCCTTTTCGATTGTGACTGATGGTATCCATTCTACAATGAAGAAGGGTTTGAATAGATCTTGACAAGCACAGCACATTAACCTCCACTGTCACGGGCTTGATTCTGCAGTCCCCCAGGAAGACAGGGGCGGGGGGGAGGGGGGGGGCGATGTCGCTAAGCATTATTTGACATGAGTCAGAGCTGTAATTGGTTTAATGTAAAGCAGGAAGTAAAAATCATAACATTAGAACTTCATTAACGCACAATCAGTCCTGCTCACAAAGCAATGCAGAACCCTGGTGATCAGCTAGTTTAGCCTGATATCCCTCTAAGTGCCCAAAACCAGTGAAATACCACTCTAAAACCAGCCAAAAACCAATCTGGCCAGTTTAGCAGACAAGCTAAGACCAGCTTTTTATTGAGCTACTTCACTGTTTGTTCTAATTCAATGACCAGAAAAGGACTGACACAAGTTGATTTTTATTTCTTATAGAAGGTTCCGGGGCTCCTCTTGAATTCTCACACTGGTGTCAGTCTAATGGGCAGAGCTCCTCCAGCCCTCTTCCACATTCTCAAGGAATAACATAAGAAGGAAATGCTTTCCTTGTGAGTGCTTAAACAGGAGCGGTCAGATGTGAATCTGACTGCCCTCCCATTGCCAGCGTCAATCAATAGCCGTTAGTGGAATGAAGCAGGCTGTGCTAAAACGCCACTTCCTCTCCTGCGAGCGGAGGAGAGAGCCGGCACTCAGGTGGATGAAACTCAACCCCCAGCAGGCAGAGAGAGGACAAGCTGTGCAATGCTGTGAGAATTCCAATGTCTCTGCCTGAAGGGACGCAACCGGAAAGCAGTTTAAGCATCCCGCTCTCTTTTTCCATGACTGACACCTCCCACATTTATCTTCTCCTCCTAAGATATTATGTTCTTCCTGTTTGTTTCGATTTATAACAGAGTGTCTCTCTTTTTCTGTGTGAAACTCAACCAGTGTGCCGTCTACCTAGACAGAATGCGTCATAGGTGTGCTGCCTACAAAAACAACATTATGCTGCCTTTTAAAATACCCAATTCTGACCAAACTCTAGGCAATTCTGAGCAACATCACATCCAATCCCAGAATGCAATGCAATGAACCATGAAGTCGCAATGAATCCAGACTTTATATTTACATAAATTAAAATGATTAGAATTGATAATATAAATTGAAATATTTCACATAATATTTGTGCTTGCTATGCATTTTTGGTCTTAGTGCAATATTAAGTTTTAAACCCAGACAACACATGCTAACACCAAAATCTAGTCAAGTTTTCCTTTATGCAGATTAAGTAATTCACTAAGCTTAACCTATATGTTTACGAAGACCTATGGATATTTGATGACAATTATGATTTGATGTATGTTAATATACTCCTTTTCATCAAATGTTCATGTTTGTCTACAGATAGGTAAAAATGTGTTACAGATTATACGCCAGTTACAATGTACCATCAACCTTTAAAGCAATCAGTGTTGATGCTGTCATTACAGAATATATAAACTCACTCAGTTGGGGATCCTTATAGATGATGCCTTGGCAACAACTCAGCCCAAACTGAAAGAGTGTATCTTTGCTTTAATATTCTATTAGACTCACTAAGGATTCAAGAGGGACGCGAGGGGCCATCCTATTCGTGAGAGGAACAAAAAGCCCACTTTTCCACAGCACACAGAGCCACAATAGTTTCTAGCATCAAAAGCTTCAAACTGCCTCAATGCTGTTGAAAAGGTCGCCCCATAATAGCAAGACATCATAACTGATAGCTTTTGAACTCACTGTTCGTTTTCTCTAGACAGGTTTGATATTTTGGCATATTTAACATGATGAAACGGGATAAAAAATAGCTTAGGCTCAATTATACTGAACTTTAAGATGTTTATCTCTACTCAAATTGCATTGTACTTAGCAATTTCGCTAAATCAAGCCAGAAGTGCCTCACAGAACAAAAACAAAATGGCCGCCTCTGTAGCTACTTTAAATGCTAAAGCCTGACAAACATACAAAGAGTTTTCCTCAGAGACTACAGGGACCGCAAAGAGCAGAAAGGTGAATAGAGATTGAATAGCAAAGATGGCAAGCCCAAGGTTTTGAAGCGCCGTAAGGGTACAGAGAGAATAGAGAGGCTCTTTCGGAGATGCAAATGTGATATTTGAGGCTAGATCTGATAGGTAAGGAGTGAACAGGATGCTGCAGAGATGCGCTTGAACCCTGGCAGCTTTTAATAATAACCATAAGCTCACAGATAAAACATTTGAATTGTGAAATGAATTCCTGATACTTTAACATTGTATTAGATACTTTCACATTTTTAAATAGTCACGCGCAGTTCTATATAGTTTATACTATATAAATAGTGGCTTATTCATAATTGTCTCTAAGACAAGAGAAAGGAAATTGCCCACATCACCTTTAAATAAAGATTGGCAGGGAATTTATTCATTTCCTGTTTGCTTTAGGTAGCAGTTATTGAAGACAAACTGACAAAGGCAAATAGGCAATTGTTGAGGCAGTAAGTGCAGGTTTAGTCAGCCAGTTTTCACATAGGACTGACAAATCCTGCCAAACTCTGACTGATGACAACGCCTCAGGTTCCTGGGTGGTTAAAGTGATGGTTCATAAAAAAGAAAACGTTATTCTATCATCATTTACTCACTCTCATGTTATTCCAAACCCGAATGACTCTCTTTATACTGTAATAAACACAGATGTTAAACAAAATGTTAGTTACAGTCTCTGTCCCCATTCACTTCATTGTATAAAAAAGCAGCTTTTATAGCAACAAAACAAGCAGTAACATTCACAAAAAGTCCCCTGTGTGTTCCATGGAAATAAAAGTGAGAAGATAACAGAAGTTATATTTTTGGGTGTACTATCCCTTTAAAAAGGCTGTTAGCGCAGGTCTGTGTTTTCTCTAATGAACATCGATCATACAGACACACACTTATACCGTCTAAATTATCTCACTACATCGTCTCCACTCACTCGCTTCTATTAATTCCAATCGCCCGTGATCGCTGCAACACAGATTAGATTAGCCAATGAACGATCAAATCAAGGCTCGGCAAGTTCACCTGTGTGACAGCAACCGCTTCAAGAGCGCAATCAGTCGCTCCTCATAATTAAATCAAGTGTCTCGCTGAAACCGCCACTTGCGTTGGATTTCACGAAACGACGGCAGCAGCAAACAAATGCACAAAAACACTCACACAGTCAGTAGATGACCCACACACAGACCAGACGTGATGCTGAGCACACACACAC
>JAZGTI010021458.1:0-10157 GCA_036877585.1 Botia kubotai | reverse complement strand
TTAAAAAGTACAGTGTGCAGAGCCAACTCCAGTCCTGCTCCTGCATCTCTTCTTATCCTGCAGAGTTTAGCTCCAACCCCTGGCTGTAATTTTCAAGCAATCCTGATGACCTTTACTGGCCAGTTCAGGTGTGATTGATTAGGGCTAAACCTAAACTCAGCAGGACATTGGCCCTCTAGGAGCAGAACTGGACACCTGTGGTTTAAAAGAGTTGGTGAGAAATTAAAGTACCCTGCTAATGAGAATGCAAGCAGACTGCTGGAGGGCCTGTGTGCAGGCTGGGTCTGGCTCGGGCCAGCTGCATCATCATACAGCCCACTGCATGTGAATGAACGCCGTCCAACAACAGTATTCATTCCAACAGCTTGTGCTCAAAACACTCACACATACTGTACACTCATCCTTCAGTGTCATGCCTCTGGTTTCTCCTTAGGACAAAAACCCATTTAAAGCTAATCAGAGCCAAAAACAAGCACTGAGATGAGTTAACAGTGACGATAGGCGGATAAACTTTATTTAGTCTCAGCACAACAAAAGAATGAGTGTGAATCAATTTTAAGATTGATGATCACAATCAATGCAGCATAGCAAATTTTCTCAAGGGAAAACACAGCACTTGTGACTGAATGACGCCTGTTGGTCATATTAAATGTGTGTGGGTTGGGTTGTCTATAGCTTCTCACCTATCTGCAGAGGATCTTTCACAGCTCTCACCCTATAGAGCTGCTCACCACGCTGGAACTCATCAGGGCTGCCGTTGGCCAGACACGAGTATAATCTACCAAGACAAGAAGAAGAGGGAGATTAAAGCACCCATTTAGTCATCCAACGTCTTGTCACATTGTAAAGTATGCCGGTAATGCGGTGCTTTCAAAATTAGTCTTAAAGGTAATCCGGTGCTCCACTTTCACTCACTATAAAATTCCAAGTGTTTAAAATCATGTGACTATAATGTATTTCCTGCACACACACAGCTGTTAAAAGGTGGGTGGGGTTTCACCTGATGTCCTCTTCATTCTCTGGGAAGCTCCAGTATGCAATCCGCAATTGCAGCTGCTCTGGGACAGGAGGATAGACCTTTTCCACCACCTCAAAGGGAATATGGAATGCCACCTGTTTGGCTGACAGCTCCACCAAAGGGATGACTTGTCCATCTACAAAATAAAGGCATATACATGAGTCTTTATGCTGGTGTTCACTGTTTCAGCTTCTGGTAAACTACAACACATGCTCAAAGAGTAAAATTTATATTATCAATAGACAAAAATATAGGTGTAAGCACATCAACTTTTTCCTGTCACATACATTTCAAACCAGCTCCGTGTTATACAATCGAAAACATTCAAAGAATCACAGATGGAAAGTTTAAACAACATTCACAAAATGGCTGCAGTTTACGCTAGTCATTTATCAAACAAGTTGAAAAGGACTGAGAACTGAGGTTCAAGACATTAAGCTTTTTGTTCCAAAGCCAGATTGCTCATATACACTCAAAGCTAAATAGAGAGAAAACAGGACAGCTGCCAACTGGGCCTGAATTCTGACTGCAGAGAGGTGGGGGGGTTCGAGTATCCTACAGGGTCCTGGATTCAAGTCACCAATTTTCTCCAACAAAAGATAAGAGTAGCTAGGCTGCCAGCATGAAAAACACTCAGACTAAAAGACACTCCTTCAACTTCACAGAGTATTTGTGCCTAAAATAAATTAATCCACAGGTTTTAGCGGCAGCTTTCATTTAAAAAAAGAAGTCAGGAGATCTCGGATGGAAGATTTCTCCTAAGGGACTGGCTGGCTAGTTCTAATTTAACAAATTTGTAATTTTCTGTAATGAGATATAGGGCTGTAATGACCCATAACGACTTCACTAGATATCACTGTGGTCCATCTGAAATGAAAAACCAACATCGGGAGGTCATTATTATAATAGAGCTTGAGGCAACAGCACTGTAACCCGCTGCACGCCATCGCCTCACAGCTAGATCTCACATTACATCCAGGGACACTGCTCTGATACCTCACTCCATACTCCATCCCTGTAACACCCTACAATAACCACTCAGTGACCTCATTCAAAAAGCTCTATTTAACGAAGGTCTTATGATCAAGCAACAGTTACAAGAAGCCACCATATACAGTATATTGTGACAGATAAATCATCCTTAAAATAAAACATGCAGTCCCTCACAAATAAACCTATTTAGCTTACTTGGGTGTTGGCCTCAGCAATATACACAGTAGACAGTGTTTTACATCATAGCTGTTATTATATTGTGTATTACAGCATGGCTGGAGGATTGTGTTGATCAACATGCATACATTTCTGTAGCTATACATTTTTACTTTGTCATAAGGGTTCCAAATTGAATCAAGTTTATTGTTTTACCTGTAAACTGTGAAATCAAAACATGCATGTATTAGCACATATGCATATATATTAACACAAAGTGTTAAAATGTTAACCGTACTAATATGATAAGAAATTTAACAAGCTATGCATTGTGCTTTAGCTTTGATTAAATCAATTACACATATCCAAAAAGTGCAATTTTTAAGAATTGTCAAACAAGAACTGCAAAATAAGAGAATGCAAAACTATTACAAAACAACATCATCTACAAATACTAATATTTTAGCTGTAAGGCAAAGCATTAAAAATGAAAGGGCATAGAAATGTGTCGATCAAAAAGCAGAATCCCACCACATTACAAAACACCCACATAATCTTAACCAACAACCGTTTTGAAACCAGAAACAAAATGGTAAACTAACTTGATGATAAATTACACAGACCACAAGATAACACAAGAATATGTTAAAGACTGAACGTGGGAGTCATAGAAACTACACTGGGGACAGGTGACTCATTAAAATATAGCCAACAAACAGCTGCTCGGCAACAATACATGCGTGTGTGATCCCAATGAATCAGGTAATACTCATAGCCAGTCTTGGCTGACTAAACCATGGTGATCAACAGCAGAGGAGTTAACATAGGCTGCTAGACGGCTTTGTCTTTTGTTAATCAGTGAATAGGTGAGACAGACTCATACACAGCCTGCTGTCCCACTGCTCCAAACCCCACCGCCCGCCGCCCGACAACAAGAGAACAAAGACACCAAGCTTACAGAGTGCTATATAAACAGCCACGTCTCAGCAAACGTGATGTCTCAGTTCCTACGCCAAGAAAATGAGCCTCTGGTCACGTGAAATACCTCTGCTTTACTTTCAGAACAGACCTGGATGAAAAGCAGGGGATTTAATGTCTTCAACCGGACTGTGCAAGATCAGCAACATTAGGCAGATAGATCAAATGTGTTTTTAACCACAATTTTCTGCTCTGAGGCAGTGACCTGCACAAGACAAAGCTCTTTTTAAAACCCTCTGCTACACTCCACCCAACCCCCCTCAACTCTCACTCACTCTCTTAATCTAAACACCACTACCAGCACACAAGGCCTCCCTGTCCAAACCCCCAAAGTTATCTAACATTATAAATGGTACACTCAGCTCACAGAAGTCTGTCTTTAGCTGACAACACTCTCTACACATGAACAGGGGCCTTTGCTGGGCAGGAGTTCCTGTGGCATAAAGAACTTCAGTAATACTGACCGACTGCCCCATGAGTGCACTTATTGCTGTTTCTAAACTTGTTTCTAAACTCATGCTGCAGTCTCAATGATTTAGTTTTACAACGTAGGTTAAAGAATTATTGTAACCAGATGTTTTGCCCTTTTCAAAGACACCTATGTATGAAACAAGCCTGTTATCTTAAGCTTTGTCAGCAAAAATAATTTTTTTGGTTACACCTTACAGAGACCCTATCAGATCATTTGAAAGTTTAAGTTGGTATCTCTCTACATTTTACTTTGGTTATGGGTATTACTTGTCTGTTGCTTTCAATGTGATTTTTCTTTTTCATTTCATGATCCTGGGCAGATCTCTGGCTTTGTCATATATGGTTATAATTTACTGAAAAAATAGTACTATAATAGGAGTCACAAAAGCTTGTGCACACAAAACAAATGGGAAATTGCTCTTCTGGATCTGTGTCTCAAGTAAATGATCAAAGTAGGTTTATATAGTTTGACATGGGGGTTTTGGACACGGTCATGGAAGTCACGTGACAGTGTCCATACGATAATAATACATTCTAGAGTCAAAAGGTGCAGCTAAAAAGCATCGCATTAAAATGACAGCACATAAACCACTCAACAGTACACACAGACAATCTTTCCTTACCTTTTATCTTCACCGTTGGTGAATTTGGACCGGCAGACTGCTTCCTCCATCCTCTCCAGTTCTGGCAAAGACTTTCTGCTTCTGATATGAATGAGCAAAGAGAGTCTTCCTCAAAACGGTCCGAGTCTTCAAAGGAGAACCTCTCTCCGTCTTCCCATTCGGCGAACATTAGTTCCATCACATTCGCCGGGTGCAGTTCTCGCAGAGCCGAACACCCCAACTCAACGTGGCTCTTTGCTTTTGTTGTTTTGAAAGGCTGACACTCGCACTAGGGCGAGTTACAGCGGGGGGAGGGGAAACTCACGCTCAAACCAAACAGTGTGTAGGAAGAAAACCGCAACACTAATGTCTGTTTCCTAAAAATATATGTATTCAAGGTGTCTATATAAGACATCCAGTTATGTGAAATTAATCCATGGTTTTAAAATGTTTGTCATTTGTTAGAGATGATAGGAGGTCTTATTTAAACGATCCAAGTGACACAACCCATGTTTGGAAAAAGTGAAGTCTTATAAAATATATAGATCTTCATTCACAATGAATTAACTTGCATTAACTGTGACTGAAAAGTTGATTCCCAACGTGGACTCAAAAGATAAAAAAAACACTTATGAGGAGTATGTACTGGTTGGACCTCAGCTGAAACTGAATCTCAGTTGAATTTTCTATGGCCTTAGTTACAAATAGAAAAAAAAAACACAATTAGGCCCCAACTCTCTAGCTGTCTGAAATTAGCCTCTTATTACGGTTCTTTAGTTTGCAAACTACACAGTAAGTGGTCTGATCTGCAGTTACCCACTCTCGTGTAAACAGTTGTTAGTAAAGTTTCATCATTTTCAGAAAGCATAAGTTATTTATTTTACTCGGTTTTAATTCAATCCCCCCTCCTCTGTTTGTCCTATCAGCTGATTCTTGAGTCCCACGACAGCCCCACGGCTTATAAGAAAAACAATGAAAGAAAACGGATCTCGAAGTAAAACCAGTGACCCTCAACGGGGTTATTTCGTTTAAATAAGGCTAGATTACAGTCGTGAACCCACTGAACCCAAAAACGGTTATTTTTGTTCGACCCCACTGGTCGAGGTGTATTTGCTAACTCAGAGAGGCTAGTCGGTTAGCCTGCTAGCTTTCCGGCTAGCCTAAAAACCCAACCCTTCAGACTCCTGCGTCCAAAAACATGACAAACAACCCGACATCACCTGCTGACACAATCTTTGCTATATCTTTACACACGACCACATAGAATAACACTGTTTTTATGTTTTGGCACGAAAGCCTTGGTCCCTAATCCGACTCGTTCATGGCCACTAGTTGCCCAAAACAAACGACCGACCAGTGTTTTTATATCTCAATGTCACTTAATAATTAAATCAACAGCAGATCTGACCCCTCGACCGGGCCAGATGTCCATATACGGTAAGATATTTAATTTTATTTATGCCAAATCTAGCTGCCCCTTCAATGTAATTATTTTCCTTTGTATGTAAAAGCTTGTCATCCGCGCGTCTTGATGTGCCACCGGCCGGTTCCTTTCTAGTCCTCCGATCGTAAGTTCCTCTCTCTTTTCCCACGACGAACTCCCGGCTCCTTGGATCCAAAATGTCTTTTTAAGCCCTCAACCTGGAGTCGAAATCCCCCTGTTCTTTCTCTGTCCTACCCCCCTCCTCTCCGCGGCTCGGGAAGATGAAGATGGCTCTCCAGCATCAGCTGATCCGCACTTCCGCTCGACATTAAAACCAGACAGTAGTAAAACAAAGCCTCTCTTTTCAGAGGATTTTGTCTTTGGACTTTAAATGCACTGTAAATCTTGCATTTAAAGTAATTGCACTCAGCAATGCAAATATGTTATTTAGGATACATCCAAATGTAAAGAAATCCATAATGGGTAACTTGGACTGCTATTATACATCGTATGATGAAGAATATTATGCTACAAAATATCAATAAACGTGCACATGATTTATTTAATGTAATGTAATATTGTTGTATTGTGTGACAAATAGTCGTTGTTTTTTATTTCGCCATTAATACAAATTGAAAACGTATTCATATTATGTATTTTTATTAAATGTTTACATTTACGCATTTGGCAGACGCTTTTATCCAAAGCGACTTACATTGTATAATACTATACATTGATTTTGAGTATGTGCAATCCCTCGAACCCATGACCTTGACGTTATTAACGCCATGCTCTAACCACTGAGCTACAGGAAATGTTACAATGTAGCTTATGTGGACAAAGAACATTGATTGAAAAAACTAATACAAACGCAATGCTGGAGAAAGAAAATTATGGTATGCGTTTATTTTTGCTTGCCATCATAATTCCAACTACAAGAAAATAACGGACAGTCATTCATATCAGCTGTTCAGTGTATTGGTAATTTGGTGTCTAAACATTTCTGACAATAAGCCTGTAACGTCTTGTTATGGAAAAAATACCAAAAGCATAGGCGTTTGCCTTGCTACAGAAACAGAGAAAACCGAAGGAGATAACAATGTAACATATTACCCAAGTCCCTTGTAGCTCAACCATATATTAGTGTCACTGACAGATGGTAGCAGATTACATCTCTCACTCAGCAGCAAATTTAAAATATGTCTTATGTCACTTCCCTCCTCCCCATCACATTTATTTATCTGGCACTGTAGGGTGCAGTTTTAAGCTCAGACCTCGAATTAATATGCAAGTCTTGTTCCCTGGATGTTAGTCTGTTGGTATTGCAACTTTTATCCTGTTATGCACTACTTCATTCATCTGATTATCACTCTATCACTGATATTATCATACCATTTCTTGGGAAACTTAAGAAAAATGTTGCATTGTCATATGTAATAGAAAAAAAACTGTCACAGGTTTTCCAAAACAGCATTCCCCTTAAAAATATGCATAGCAAACATGACAAAATGTTGATGAAACGTACCCTATGGTATACCTTCAACAAGAGTACAAACAACCAGAATGTTTTTGACTCATACACAAGTGGAATGTTCATGAATCCTTACATGTGATATATACAAGTGGTTCCTTACCTTCCAGCACAACAGATAATTAAGTCCATTATGTATAAATATGTAAGTGCATTGTTATCTAATGTAAGAACCTGATCCAGGAACAGTCAGGTCACAGAACTCCCACAAATGTTCCACATGTATGGCATGCTAATTAGTGCAAAATGACATATTTACAAAGGTCTATCCATCAAAGACCTTCCAATCCTGAAGAACACTTCACATTATATTACCCATTAACATCATACTGCCCACTTCTTAGATCTGTGACTTCACATTCCTGTGCATGTTTATGAGTGTTTCTTCAAGTGTCGAGAAATGGAACTGAAATGGCATGGTGCAAAAAATCAAATGTGCAACACTTAAAACGGGATCCAACCAGCCAATAGCCAGCTGACAAACCATTCATAGGCATTCGACTAAATATATATCACACTTTGGCAGGACTGTGAGTGACTTTCTCAATCCACTTCAGAAACCTGCTGACCCGTGTATATACACCAGGATAGGTGGGGTCACCACAGCCATGACCCCAGGAGATGATTCCTGTGAGCATCCAGTGGCCCCCCTCACCCTGGCACACCAGCGGCCCCCCACTGTCCCCCTGACAACTGTCTACACGGCGACGGTTTGACAAGCTGCCGGCACACAACATGCGGCTGGTGAAGCGACTGCCGTAACGTTTTTTACACTTCCAAGAGGGCAGTAAGGGAACCCAGGCCTGCAGTAGCGTTCGGGAATACTCTGAGTCTAATGGACATAACAAGAGAACAGGAAATGATGCCATTGGAACATTGTCATTACATCACCTTAGAGTTCTTTGATATTCACCATAAACATGTTTACAGCTGGTATTAAATTGAATGTAGTGCAAATGTGATAATTGTTCCAAAACTGGGCTTTAGTTCATTTTATACGTATAATACATAATATTCGAAAATTTACAGATGGATACAAACTTGATGCTATTGTCTTTTTTCTAAGCGATATTAGATGCCATCATAATCGTTTTGGATTGTGTATTGAAACTTAAATGTGCAGTACCTGTAATTCCCCAGCCAGTGATAACACAGGCAATGGGCCTCTTGCCCCTCTTTTTGCTTTGATCTGGAAGACAAACTGCACTGGTGTGTGGGTTAAAGGCTACACAGCTCTCCTCTGTACCCTTCAGCTTCAGTAAGGCAATATCATACTCCCAGCCCTGGCTGTGGTACTTCCTGTGGATGACGATTCGCTCGGGAGAGAGAGTACGCTCAAAATCGTCTCTCTCCTCTGTGTGGTAGTCACCGAGCCTCAACACGTAACGGGAGGGGTCTGAGCCAAACCTGAAAGAGGTTTGAGAGAAAAACAGAGGTAATGAAAATAACCAAAAAAAACAAGAAAACAGCGACAAACAGCGCAATGAATGGAAACGAAAACAGGGTTATTTATTACATTTGACATAAATAAAATGCATTTTAACGAAAAGCGTTTGTCATTCCATATACAGCCACTAGATGTCAGTAAAGTCTCTCTCACCTCTTAAAGCAATGAGCTGCAGTAACAACCCAACAGGAATTGATGAGAGTTGCCCCACAAAGCGGATGGGTGCCTTTCGACTGCGACCTCAGCCACAGAGATACCTGCCATGGCCAGTCCCCCCTACACAATAGCAACAGATGCTTTTTATGACAGTTTAAACGGTGCATATGCACAGGATTAAATATACTTGTAAAGGAAAGTTAATGTTAATGCCTAAATGAGGCCTTAACTCAAAACTCAATTTGCTGTGTACAATCAAACACATGGGCTTGCAAAAGAATAAAATAGCTTTTACAATGAGGAATAAAATGCTTAATACAGCAACACAACTTATACATTAAACATGCCATAAAGAAGCCATTCTTCTTAATGTGATTGTAAAAGTAGAAATGATATACAGTTCCCATGGAAGCACGGTGCCATATTGCTTAATTACAACTTTGCACTAAACAATAAACAGTAATATATACAATGCATAGTTAAAGAAACAATGTTATTGATTAAATGAAACCATGACATGGATTATGTTCACTACCGTAGAGATTTATCTCCTCCAATAATCCTCCTCCTGCGTCTCTGTGTGTTGGGCTTCAGACCACATTGCTGCTTTCCCATGACACTGTCCTTCACAGGCTCAGTGCTGTAGTCACATATGACTCCTGCATCCTCACTGTGCCTGCAGTCATGAGCGTCGGCACCCACAGCTGAACATTCCCCCAGCGAAGCCTCGGTCCCAACACACTTCACATTATCCAGATGGATGGGTCCCTGGCCCTCGCCGAAATAAGCCACGGAACGGGCCTTAGAGACCCCACTGATATTGAAGAGGATTGGAAAGGGGAACAGATTAACCGTGTCTGAAGGTTTGGACCAGAATCTATATCCCGCATATCAAATGAAACATGCTTACATGAACCCCAGCTGTCTGCAGACCACTCCTGCATTGATGTCATTCCAGCCATCATCACACACACTACCCCATTGACCATTAATAAACACCTCCACACGCCCCTCCTTTCGGCTCTCACCATCCACCAACCTTACCAGGGGACCTGGAACCACAGCGTAACAAGACCAATAAAGATGGACCTCTGTCAATTATTTATAAATATATGATTAGGAATGAAATTAGTTACACTTCAAAACAGCTTTTTAAATGGAGAATTGTGAGGTGTATAATTTATGCACCACTAGAGTAATCAAACAGAATTGCAATCTATATCCTTAAGTGGACCGACTAGACAAGACCTACTAACACTGGCTCTATTTATTTACTTATTATTATTTATGCATTTGGCAGACGCTTTTATCCAAAGCGACTTACATTGCATTATACTACACATTGTTTCTAAGTATGTGCAATCCCTGGGATCGAACCCATG
>JAZGTI010021457.1:0-10158 GCA_036877585.1 Botia kubotai | reverse complement strand
CTAAATCATTTCATGTCAACAAGGGCAGAACCTGACTACCAGTCACAGCCCTGTGTTGGCGGAATGCATCATCAAGTTCTGTGACGACATACTAAGCCCCTCCTTCTCTTTCCATCAAGCCTTCAATACTGTTTATACAACTGACTGCAGTAACCTGACTCTCTATAGTCAAATGTCTGCTATGTGCATACTTTGGCCCCCAGGTGGCTCCTAAGGTCTAGAAAATAATGTAGATTGACCAGTATTTCTTCTCTACTCTGACAAAATAAATAGTAATGAATTACTAATAAATAAAAAAATTATATAAATTAAATAAGTCAAGCAAGTAATTGATTAAATTATTATTAATGTTGTTATGCATGTGAGTTTTTTTTATCTAATTTCTTATTTTCTTTAATCAAATATCTTATTTTTGTTGTTCAAATGTAGCTTACTACTTGCCAATGAATGGTTGTTTGTTATCGCTACATTGACACTACATTGCACTACATTGACAAACCAATGTTGTGAATGAGATTTTGGCATGATACACAGGGATATTTATCTTGTTTGTGTGATGATGGACAGTGTGGCATGTGCTTTGAGCAGATGTTTGAGGTGCTTCTGGTCCTCAACAGAAGTGACTCATTACTATCATCCAATCATCATCTCTTCAGGCCTTGGGCTTCTGTTGACATCAATGCAGCTTTCCCACTGCAGTCTCTCTCTCTCCCTCCCTTACACACACACACACTAAACCTCTCATTCACTTGCTGTCTCCTTTCTCACTGCCTGTGTGGTGGCGACATAAAGAGCTGCACTATTTTTACTCTCTTTTGTGTCTCCCTCCTTCCCCATCTCTCTCACTTTCTCTCTGAGCGAGCTGACCCATATTGTTGGGGGTGGGCCATGCAGGTTTAAGTGGAGAGTCAGATGCATTCATGCAGAATAACAGCTATGATTGTGACTTGCTGATGCCAATCCAGAGCACACAATAGCTTACACACTCGGTACAGATGAGATTACAGATGTTTACAGTTGCTCCTGTCCATCTGCTTTTTCACTGGCAATTCATTAGTTTTATAACGGTATATATATGAAACCAAATACATTTGATAAAAGATTGTTCAATAAAAAGATTAGAGCCAAAGGTTTGTTTTTAATGTGACCTTTTAAATAAGATTAGGCTAGGCCAATTCCTGGAAATAGTTGTTTTAAATTTTCATGTTTAAAATAATATGTCCTCACTTATCCACTCTAATTCATGTTGACACTAGTTAAAGTGTGTGTTAAAACCACAGTAAATCTGTTTTAATAGCTTGTGGACATCAGGCTTTCACCTCAGCAGCCAAGAAAAAGTCTTTCCAGGCTACAATGTCTAACGCATTTAATGTATTAGAAATACTGCAGAACGTTAAGCTTTGATTGTTTTTTAAGTGGCTTGTGTCTCTTGGCCCAACTTTTATAGTGGTTTAAAACGGTCCAACTTTACAAGAATAGCAATTTTTCTGGCCCTCTGGCTGGTCAGTCATTCCTAGAGTTTCATTTAATTGCAAATAAAACCCAAGATATAGGTCAAGGCTTTGACATATTTGTTGAAACAGGATACCCACTATGTCTAGCTGCAGTTTTGCAGCTGATCACATTACGTACTAGAGACAGGCATTAGTGTGCACTACCTTACTTTTAATGAGGTCAACTGATATGAGGTGTTATATTTTCATTGGGGTTCATTGTAAGGCGATACATCTCAGATTCTCAAATTTGCAGAATGCTACAATGTTTAAAAGGTTTCTGTTCAATGTTGGCAAATGTTTTTTAAATAGTTTAATTGCTGTAGATTGGAGAGATCAAGCATTGGTCATGTCAGCTTCCTGTTTGTTCCTCCAGTCTAGATGATTTCATTCTCCTGTCTTCCTGATCTGTTTTTTATGTGTGACACACATATAGTGTGAATTCAGTTTCTCTCTGTATAGACCTATATAGATGCCTCCTGGACACCAGTAAATGACTGCTGTTATTGCATGCGTTTTTAGGTGTTGTCAGTGTGTGTTGAGGAAGAGAACATCATCCAGTACATCACCAATGTGCTGCAGAATCCAGATCTGGCCTTGCGTATGGCGGTCCGAAATAATCTGGCAGGAGCTGAGGAGCTGTTTGCCCGCAAGTTCAACAACCTCTTTGCTGCAGGAAACTACTCAGAGGCAGCAAAAGTGGCAGCTAACGCCCCCAAGGTGAGACAGTGTTCATTTGCCTAATTTGTACAGGCTACATGATTCTCTTGTATTTATTTGCTTCACTGGCAAAGCTCAACTAGTAAAGAATGGAACCAAGGTTATGGGTCACCCCAAGGTTACGGAATTGATTCCCAAAGGACACATGAATCAAATATACTGTAGAACTGGGATCTCCAGTCCATGTTTCAGGAGGTCCACAGACCTGGAGAGTTTAACTCCAGCCTACTCCAACACACCTTCCTGGATGTTTCTAGCAGTCCAAAGACCTTGATTAGCTGCTTCAGGTGTGCTTGAGTTTGAGCTAAACTCTGCAGGTCTGTGAAGCTTGTTAGAGACATAATATTGTGATGTTTATACAAGATGTTTTAATTCTATATTATTGTATCGCCACTCCCCAGCTGATTCTCACTATTAATTTCAGAATATAACATCCATGTAAGTCATTTGCTTGACGACCCAGTTCTCTTCATGTTGTGTTTATCTCAGGGTATCCTGCGCACCCCTGACACCATCCGCCGGTTCCAGAGTGTTCCAGCCCAGCCCGGCCAGACATCCCCACTGCTGCAGTATTTCGGGATACTGCTGGATCAGGGCCAGCTCAACAAGTATGAGTCCCTGGAGCTGTGCAGACCTGTCCTCCAGCAGGGCCGCAAACAACTGCTGGAGAAATGGTTGAAGGAGGACAAGGTATGTGAAGGAGGGGTGGAGAGGGTCACAGGGGAAATAGTTATCTCACACACTCACAAGAGCCTCTTCCTCTCTCTGTGTAAGTGTGTGTGTGTGTGTGTGTGTGTTTGTGAGTGTGAGGGTGTGGTTGTGTGTTTTTTCAGCAAAGAATGCCTCTATATTTTTGTGACCAAGAAAGGGAGTATGAGAACGAATGTGTGTGTGAATGTGTGTTATCTAAGATGTTTGTTTTAGTGATGTAATGGGTTTGTAATGCGGGGCAAGGGGTGTTTGGGTGTTTATCTTTGTAATGCACAGAATAGGAAAAGGATTCTTAGTGTACTTTTTTGTAGTCTGCACTTACAATAATTGTTTTTTTATTGTTAACTAGAGTTTTTTCGGTTCAATTTATTGATAGTACTGTAAATCTGACAACCTGTAAATATATATAGCCATCGTTTATTTAAAGTTTATTTTTATTCGTTTATTTTTTTAATAACACAATTATAAATATTTTACAAGCAGCAACATTTTAAATTTCATATATGTTGTCTAAGACGTGCTTCACCATAGATAAAAAATTATGTTAATTAGAAAATGATGTTAATCACCATAGATTAAAAATGATGTCACACTAATATGTGAAATTGTGCTATGGTCTTGTTTTATTTAGCTTGAATGCTCAGAGGAATTGGGGGACCTTGTGAAAGCTGTGGACCCCACACTTGCTCTCAGCGTCTATCTGAGGGCCAACGTACCTAACAAAGTCATTCAGTGCTTTGCAGAAACCGGCCAGTTCCCCAAGATTGTACTGTATGCTAAAAAGGTATAATCAATCACATAAGTGAAGAAATTAATTAGTGGATGCCTTGATCAGTTAAGCAGCGTTGTTTGTTCACAAAACCAATGAACAGTATAAACCTGTGAATCAAATGGTTTTGACATCTTCCAAACTTTTGAGTGTACATGACAAAACAATAAAATGAATAAGACTGATGTGGTGGTTGTAGGTGGGCTACACTCCAGATTGGATCTTCCTGCTGAGGAACGTGATGAGGATCAGTCCAGATCAGGGTCTGCAGTTTGCTCAGATGCTGGTTCAGGATGAGGAGCCACTTGCCGACATTACACAGGTCAGGAGGAGATGGATGACAAAAGATGAAAGGGATTTAAGAGGAGTGGAGAGAAGATTGCAAAAAACAATTTAAAATAAACCCAGAGGGTTTTGTTATGATTCATTGCAAGTATGATGTCAGTGAGCAAATGGTTCTGTTATTTGCTGCAGCTGACAAACACTTGACCGCTGCCATGTGTTTTTTTCTCCCAGATCGTTGATGTGTTTATGGAATATAACCTGGTCCAGCAGTGCACATCATTCCTTTTAGACGCTCTGAAAAACAACCGGCCATCAGAAGGACCGCTGCAGACTCGTCTGCTGGAAATGAACCTAATGCATGCACCACAGGTATGCACCCATTCTCTCAGAGCTATGTAGCTTGGAGACATACTGTATAGGAATCTGTAGTCACAATTAGGGTTGTTGCAATCTGTCTCTATAATTTGTTTCCTGCAGGTTGCTGATGCCATCCTTGGAAACCAGATGTTCACTAACTACGATCGCGCCCACATCGCCCAACTGTGTGAGAAGGCGGGGCTTCTGCAGAGGGCTTTGGAACACTACACTGATCTTTATGACATCAAACGCGCAGTCGTACACACGCACCTGTTAAACCCAGAGGTACCTGAACCCTCCGTTTGACTTTGTTTTGTGTCATTAAATGAAGGTGTGACTTTCTTTTCCAATTTGTCTCCTTATTTTCCCACTCTCTGAATGTCTCTAGTGGCTGGTGAACTACTTTGGTTCTCTGTCAGTGGAGGACTCTCTGGAGTGTCTAAGAGCCATGCTGTCTGCTAACATCAGGCAGAACCTTCAGATCTGCGTCCAGGTGGCCTCTAAGTATCACGAGCAGCTGTCTACCCAGTCCCTCACAGAGCTTTTTGAGTCTTTCAAGAGTTTTGAGGGTAAGAATTAAATCCCTCTTGATTTACTGTCTTTTCATTGTATGTTATTATCTGATTCCACTGGAAAGTTCAACCACTTTGTTGTAGTAACCACTTTGTAAAGTGCTCTTAGTAGCAACTCACCATTTATGTTGGATAAACATGAACATTTCCCAGCAAATATGCTTCCCGCCCAGAGTTTACATTGCAAGTGTTTTTGTCTGGTATGTCTGGCAGGACAGAGTCTTCTGTTGGCAGATACAGCTAGAAAAGCCCAATAAATGAACTAGAACTTGTATCTAAACACTCACAGTCAGTCTGTTGGTTGCCTTTCAAAGTACAGCCGTGATATGGCTTGTGTTTTGGCTGTTTAATGGCTCTGCTCTCTGTGTGAAGTAGCATGTAACCATCCGTTCTGGAATAAGTAGGACAGGAGATTTGGCAATCAACAGCATGCAGCAGCATAGGCCTGCAATCCCTCAGGCAGCTCACATGACAGAAAGAGCTAGAGTGCTTTTGACAAAGCTAGATTTTAATGGAAACACAGTGCTAAAGCTAATTCTGTGGTCAGATCAGTCATTTTAAAGGGTTCAACCTGTCATCAGAATGACTGACTTATGTTGAAAACATTCACTCATTCAGGTAAGGATTATTGTGACCAGGGGCTGTCAGGCTTCACAAAGGCATCATAACAGTGGTCCATGTGGCTTCCACTCATCATTTACATTTTTATATTTGGCAGACGCTTTTATCCAAAGCGACTTACATTGCATTATACTATACATTGTTTCTGAGTATGTGCAATCCCTGGGATCGAACCCATGACCTTGGCTTTGTTAACACCATGCTCTAACCACTGAGCTACAGAAAGGCTACAGGAAAGCTGATCACATCACACAATAACTTTACTGTATGTGAGAAAGAAAAAAATTTGTGAAAGTGCTTAGTGTTTTTTTGCATAATAGTTTTTTGAAAATTGTTGAGCGCAGATATTAAAAACATTAAAAACAGATTTGTTGTTCAGTCATGAAATCCCACAAAATCTACATATAAACTGTGTGGATAAAGCTGTAAATTTACCTCAACCACATTCAAACATCTGGCCAGTAATAGTCACAGCATTTTTGGTTCTGTTCTGGACACAGGTCTTTTCTATTTCCTGGGCTCAATTGTGAACTTCAGCCAGGACCCAGAGGTCCATTTCAAATACATCCAGGCTGCATGCAAGACGGGCCAAATCAAAGAGGTGGAGCGGATCTGTCGGGAAAGCAACTGCTACGACCCTGAACGTGTCAAGAACTTCCTCAAGGTAGTGCCAAGAGTCTGTCAGTGAGAACCGTCGAGAAATGATCCAGTCGGCCACAAAAGCACATTATATTCTCTGATTTCTCATCTGTTAAAACTCTTTCCATCTTGTTTCTCATTACCTCACAACACTTTCTGTTATGTTCTCTTATGCCGACCTGTTTCGTTTCTGTGCAAATCTGCTGCAATGTCATATACAAGAAATTTGTTTAGCATTTGTTCTGACAAGTTTGTAACTTTTGTTTACTTCTAAAGTAAATATGTTTTACGTTAGTTTCACAATATTGATTCGATGCACAAGTAATGAAGTTGGACACAAAATGCGAAACTAAACTTTACCAATAACAAACAATTCCTATATAGATCAGACAGCCATACCTGTAGTTTGTAGGGAGTTGATCTGATCTTTTATTCTGATGGTGGCTGTTGTTATCTCCTGTGCTTTTCCCTGTTATCTTTGGAATGGGCAGGACTTAAATCAGGTAAATTCACCTCAAAGTGCAAGACTTCCCTTTTTCTTTCCTTATTCCCTGCATTTATATCTTCTGTCATTGCGTCTTTTTGCCAGTGGTCAGTTGATGGATTAATAATGGGATTGGCATGTGTGTGACATATACAGGGTCGTTTCAGAAGTACTGACTGCTGAAAACAAACCCTCTGTCAGCCTGAACTCGACTCGAACGACGATCATAACAAGTGATCAGGCTGAGATTGAGCTTGTGGTTTTGTGGTAGCTTGTTTGTGCGTTTGGCAGTGGTTGGTTTGTGGTGACCCCATTTTGTTCTCTGCAAATATAGAAGCCAGTTTTTCAGAATCTATTCCTCCGGAGTCAGATCTTACAGAGTTGACCTATTTGGACTCTGCCAGGTTTAAAGGGTGAATTTGAAGATCCAAGTTATTGTTGGAATGATTTTAAGACTCGCTTAAGCTTAATGTAGTGCCATCTGAAGCTTCACTGCAAATGTTCAGCCAGTGTAAAAGTGTTTTTGTAGACAAGCTTCACGTTTTTAAGGTTGTGGAGATGGATTTGTGGTGTTTATGTGGAGTGAATTATCCAATCCCAGTTTATTAATCCTATATGTGTCGTAAACGTGGCTGTAGCTAGGAATTTGGGGAAACCCTAACTGTCTGTTTTACTGGGCCTCATGCATCAGTACTAACTGAATTATTGTGGGGGGCCGCCTGCACCTGTGGGCCCCTGTAATTGTTTCCACCTTTCACCCCCGTTAGCTACAGCCCTGGTTATAAACTACTACAGTTACGTGTTTTAGCCAACAGAGGGAGCACTGCTGCCATCTTAGTCTTTCAACCAGTACTTACTCAGTTCTTTAAAGCCATGTTTTTTAGACTACACAATCATCTGTTAATCTGTTTAAAAAAATGTTTTTGTAATTTCATGAGGAGCTTTTGTGGAAGACTAAAATTGTATTGCTTTAATCTTTTTAATTCAGTCTTTGATATGGTCTTTGTTACGAATGGATACAAATCTGTCATAATCTTCAGTCACTTTGAAATGAAATTTTTGCAATAAACACATTTATTAAATTTAGTCTACTTCTAAAAAGTCACTCATAAACATTGGAAATTCACTTCTGCAGACTGCAGATTTGTCACTAGACAGACTTTAATATGCCTGAGATGTGATGTTATCTTCTTGTTCCCTGTCGTTTGATTGACAGGAAGCTAAACTCACCGATCAGCTACCTCTTATCATTGTTTGCGACCGCTTCGACTTCGTCCACGACCTCGTACTGTACCTGTACAGAAACAACCTGCAGAAGTACATCGAAATCTACGTGCAGAAGGTGAGAAACCTTCAGTTACTGCTAATGTAGCCCTGTGTTTTTTTTACATTATAATGAGCAAATGATAAACGGAGAAATGCGTGTGTAGGTGAACCCAAGCCGCCTGCCTGTGGTGATCGGAGGTCTTCTAGATGTTGACTGCTCTGAGGACGTCATCAAGAACCTGATCCTGGTTGTGCGCGGCCAGTTTTCCACCGATGAGCTGGTGGCAGAGGTGGAGAAGAGGAACAGGTATAAACCTAGACTGATTTGCATCTAAACAGTAACATCAAATCCACAGTTATTGTTTTACATTTGAAAGGGTGATGTCATGCCATCTTGCATTCTGGAATGTTCCAGGATGCTTCTGTTTATTTATTTTTTTTGTAGTTTGTAAACATCTGTGAATACATCATTAGAGTTTCCAGATGTAAATTTGATTGCTGTAAATAAACAGCAGTAGCTGTTGTGATTGTTAACAAGTTTCATATGTTCATAAGAGTGATTGAGTAATTATATAATTATGTAACCCTTTAAAACCCATTTGAAATGGCTTTGAGGATTGAATTACCCTTCCTGCCTCTCTTCTATAGATTGAAGCTGTTGTTACCGTGGCTGGAGTCTCGTATCCACGAGGGATGTGAAGAGCCAGCTACCCACAATGCCCTGGCCAAGATTTACATCGACAGCAACAACAACCCCGAGCGCTTCCTCCGGGAGAACCCGTACTACGACAGCCGCGTGGTGGGGAAGTACTGCGAGAAGAGAGACCCTCATCTGGCCTGTGTGGCATATGAGAGGGGACAGTGCGACCAAGAGCTCATCAATGTTAGTAATTGTTCAACATAAATAAGATTTACACCTGCTTGCAAGTTTAAAGCAACTTAACAATATGAAGTCACATGCTAACAATTCTTCAATACTTTGTACAATTCTATACTTCCAATACTATATACAATCATTCTTTGAATATATACAGTAATTAAATTGATTGCTATCAAAACAACTGAAAAAATATCCCAGCTTCGATTTAAGTACAATTTACAGTACAAAAAGGTAGTTAAATGTAATATATAATAAATATAATGCTGTTTTTAGCAACTTTGGTTTAACAATGTGTGGTTTAATGTTTCAAATTAAATTTGGGTGAAATAGTTCAGAAACACACTTTTCTCATTGAATTAAATTCAAATGAAGAGTCTTGATCTTGATTCAAATGATTGATAATAATTAATATTTCTCATCAGGTGTGCAATGAGAACTCTCTGTTTAAGAGTTTGTCTCGTTACCTGGTGCGCCGCAGAGACCCAGATCTGTGGGCCAGTGTGCTTCTGGAAACCAACCCCTACAGAAGGCCTCTCATTGACCAGGTAGGCTATATATTACCTATATATAGGCTTTATATTATCTATACAGTATACAGGCTATATTATTTATTATCTGTTGCATATATCTATAGCATATACATTATATATACATGGATCCTGTAGGAATAAGAGGAAAATTTTAGGTGCCTGGTTATACTGTCTTAGACAACTCCTAGTGCGCTTCCATGCGTTTTCTTGTCTACATAAGCAGCATCTTACTATCATAAAACCTCCTCTTTTGACCTTTATGTATGTTTAAATGTAACTGATGTATTTTGAATGTTTCTTTGTTCTTTCTGTCCTATAGGTGGTACAGACAGCCCTGTCAGAGACTCAGGATCCAGAGGAGGTGTCCGTCACAGTGAAGGCCTTCATGACTGCTGACCTGCCCAATGAACTCATTGAGCTGCTGGAGAAGATCGTCCTGGATAACTCGGTCTTCAGTGAGCACAGGTGCATAAACCCAAACTACAGTGAACTATGCTATTATCATCGCACCTCTGTCACTGTGTGTTTGTATATAATCAGATTTTTTACATTATTGGGGCGAACAGGCCTGCAGAACTTTGTAACATAATTTCCAGTCCTGAATTCAATTCAAGCCTTGTCCCATTTGTAGAAACCTGCAGAACCTGCTCATCCTAACAGCCATTAAAGCCGACCGCACGCGCGTCATGGAATACATCAACCGCCTGGACAACTACGACGCCCCGGACATCGCCAACATCGCCATCAGCAGCGAGCTCTTCGAGGAGGCCTTCGCCATCTTCAGAAAGTTTGATGTCAACACGTCTGCGGTTCAGGTACGTGATGTTTAAC
>JAZGTI010021456.1:0-10158 GCA_036877585.1 Botia kubotai | reverse complement strand
ACCTCAGCCATCCCAACAATGGACTCTTCTCTCTGCTGCGGTCAGGGAAACGAGAGAATGAGGAGGAGCTTTTTCCCGCAGGCCATTCGGGCCCTCAACCAGAACACTTAGGATCTGGACTTTCTGGACATACCCCCACACAACATAACACTCTACCTCAGTCGATGTTGCACATGCAAATTTGCACTATTTGCACTATTTGTACACATATACATACATACATCTTACATATATATTTATATTATATACATATTACACTTAAATACTGTACACTTTAACTTTTTTTACATAAATCTCTATACTTAAATCTTTAATTTTTAAAAAACTTTAAAATTTTCACTTAAAATTTTCACTTTTCTTTCTGTAAGACAGTCGTAAAAAGCATTTTACTGCATGTTGTACTGTGTATGATTTTGTATGTGACAAATAAAATTTGAATTTGAATTTGAGACTGCTTTGATAAAACTGACTTTGTTATCTATTGAAACAAATGTTTCCCATTCTGAGGGGAAGCCTCATTTAAAAGCTTCAGAAATTCTGCAAACAGTGCAGAAGCTCCTGGGTGCCAAACATCGTAACAGTCTGGTCGAAACAAGACTGAAAGAAAACTCCACACTTTCAACCGCTGTTGCGACAAAGAAGTATAAGGGTCCAAATCTCAAAATTAATAATGACAAATTACCAAGTACTGAGTCACCTGAGGTTGCAAGTGTCACCTCCACTGCTAAAAATAAAAAAACACGCAAATTGAAAAAACAAAACTCTAAAAAAGTACTGATTAGAAATGGAAGTCATATTGTATTTTTCATTGATAGAGACGATTTATTCATCAAACATTCTTCATCAAGCTGGAAAAGCATGATTTTAGAAAGTAGAAGTAATATTTAATGTCCCTTATGTAGCAAAATACTAAATTTGGCTCCTGGTTGTAATTTGGAGAAGGAAGGCCTGATGACTTCAAAAATGAACAGTTGTACTAGTGAACAGGCAACTGATTTAGTTGCCTCTTCTCCAGTGAATGTAATGCGTATGCCTTTAAGAACCAAGACTAGAAGTGCAATTAAACGGTTAGTTTTCCAAGTAAAAAGTTCTATAAAGTGTTCCAATTCATGTTATGTAAGTGAACAACCTATTAATTTATACTTTAGTACTACCTATGGAACAGCGCCCAGGGGCCAAATGCTTTTAAAAAGTGGTACAAGTTCAGCTGCTACTGAAGATGCATTAGTAAGTCCTGGGCGCATGTCATTGAGAAGAGGAAATGTATAAATGTATCTATTACCGAAAAGCCTTGTGTAGCAGCAACATCACCTAGTAGAAATAAACGTCTTCAGAGGCAGCAGAGGATATTGGTGTCCTCGAGTTTTAAAGGTAGCCTCTTTAGTCCAAAAATTAAAACTGAGAAGAATATGGAGATACCAATAAATTCTTTCAATCTACCTGAAGACCTGCTATGTGGAGCAATTCATGTAAGGACTAAACCAGTTGTTTGTAGTCCCCCCCCAAGTCTGTGGAGACACTAAGCGGAAAAGAACACCAGCAATTAATTTAAAATTTAAATACAGGGTTTGAAAAGATGCACAAAGGTTGGGTTCAAATTAATAAGGCATCAAAACCAAAAAACAAGGCAGACAGACTAAAAGAAATCTGGAAAAGCAAACGGCGATTATGAAAGTCAAGACCATTAAAAGACAAGAAATTGTCACCTGTGCAAATGCGATTCATGAAGCCATTTGACCTTTCCAATATCTGCAGGTGGTTCTTGCAGTCAACTAAATCACTTGTCATTGTTAAGAAGGTTAACACTAGACTTCCTTCTGAATCACAGTTGTATTTTAACACATCAGCAGCAGCAGGTCTTCTCATGGGATATTTCCATATCTGCATGCGGAACGATTAAAAAAAAAACATTTGAAAAAATTTGCTATCGTATCGCCCCAACCCCAAGAATCAGAGGCTTATATCAAAAGCTTTAGGTTGCGATATCTCTGTGATGAGTAAAGAAAAACATAAACCGAAAGCTCCCACATGAATTTGTACAAAAGCGCAAAGTCTTGCTGGAGTGACACCAACACAGACTCCTGAGAGCCTTTGCACTGTTGCAGGCAGTTTGAAAAATCCAGTAAGTGAAAGTATTCATAGAAAATATTCTAACATGCATCAGAAAATTCAGCAAAGCAAGAAATGTGGAAAAAAAAAAACTTTCAAGGGTACCGGTTTTAAAGCATCAATCATTACAAAGAAAGCTGCCAAACAAAAACTGCTGATACGTAAGAGGTCAAACATGATTGTGAAAGCAAAATCAAACTCTGCCACTAAAGAACAGTTTCAAAAAATCTGTGTCATAAAAATGCTTTAGATACTTACCAAAGTAACAAAAGCCAACATTGAAAATGCCTCAACAAATGTCAAAACAAATGTCCTAAGTAAAAAAGTTTTGACCAAAACTGGAATTGATAAAGCTCAGCAACGGAAAAAAAGTGGGCCTTAAGTTGGCACAAAGAAAGTAATGCTTAAAGGCCCTAACCTTTTGGAACTACAGTCTCTGGACATGGGCAGGAAACCTCTGTCATTGGAAGACCAAGTATTAACTAGGTCTCAAAAAAAGATGGAATTCATACCTTCAAAGATTGGATCCCCTAAATCCTCCACAAAGTGAAGCTTGGGATCGTTAAACGTTCAATGACCTCAAACCATGAAAAATATGCCCAAGTACTTGTTCTATCTAGACACTAGTAGGAATGTTTTTGGGAGATTTACAAAAGGTAATCTTATTTGTGGAAGGATAAATATTTTTAAAGGTTTTTAATTTTTTTAACAATGGCAGTGCATTTTTATAGCTTTAAATAAGATCAGTTATAAGAAATTTCTCTTGTTAGCTAGTTCTAAAAAAATGAATAAGTTTGCAAATTCCTGTTATTTCTGTTAACAGTGTGAAACTTTCAAATATGCTGTAAGTCTTCTGGTTCCTTTCTCAGTTAAAAACAAAAAAGCTAGTTGTGATTTTTTTTAATTGTTTGATAAAGCTATTTCATTTTTATTTTTGATATTATAAAAAATAAAATAAAGGTTTTGTTTCCTGTTGAGCGGCATTTTAAATTATGGGTTGTTTATTTGCCCATTTGCCCAATTTTTTGTTGGACCGTAACACTGCATATCTTACTACAGCAATTTGTACTCGGCCTAAAGATTATCTAAAGTAATGAACCACAGTTTAAAAGTGAATAGTTTTAGCAAAGGTGACTCTGTAACTCAAAAAATGTGCCTTTCATATTCTTTATAATTTTAGTAAGATTGTTCCCAAAAAATCTGAATTCTGTAAAATTACTTTTGTACATGAAGAATTTTAGGTTTTTGGTAATGCAATTTTTAAATATTCTTTTTTTGTGTTTGATCAATAAAGATTTAATAATTTTTATAAATGTAATATATTTTTTAAATTTGATAAATTAAAATAATTACAATTAAAATTAATAAATAATTTGATAAATTTATTTGAATTGTTGCATTACTGCAGTAACACACTATATATATACACACTTCATATTGTGGCTCTGAAAGAAGCGTGAAGAATTACTTGACTGAGGAAGGTAAAGGTCCAAATTTTAATTAGATTTTTGTAGCAAATTACTTTGGTTTGAATAAACCAGCCACAGGCAATATTACACATTTTAATGAATGAAAAAGGTGAAAGTTCAGTAAACATTTTTGTTACAATCGCAAGACTGCAGTTAGTCAATGTACCCTAATGCAATATCTGAAGATAAACAGCAAAAGCTTTTTAAATTCAAAGAGAATATATACCAATAAATTTTCATGAGGATGATTGTGACTGTGGCATAGGTTTAGCTCCCATTACATAGACCATATTCAGAAAATGTATGGAAACCCTTCTCAATAAAAAAAGCTGCACTGAAACTATCACAGCCATGATGTTGTTTCCAGTATGCATTTAAAGTATGCATAATAATGTAACAAATGTTCACATTTACCATATTTGAAACATTACTGCAAATAGTTCATTAATAGTACCAATAGTACATACAAAAACTTATTTTTGTACTGTTGCACTGAGAAATAGCACTCACCCAAAACACCCCCTAAACGGTCCCATCAAATGACTCATTTAAATGACTTTTATCTTGATAAATCAGATTTCTATCTGAAGAAGGTCAAAATAAAAAAATCTGAACTGATTTAAATGTGGTATTCACCTGAAAAAAATATACAATGTAAAAAAAACAGCACTAGCTTCTGTTGGCTAAAAATTATCTGTGCTTTTGCCCAGTTATAAACCCCTGTAGCCTAAATACCCAAGAGAATTAAGACCAAAAACCACATCACTTAATGCTGCTGTTTTATAGTAAAATCCTGAAAACAAATGTATTCTTTAACATATAAAAATACTTTACCAAAATGAAATAGAAATATATATTAGAATCTGTCAAGCATTTCTGTATAAAGTGAAGGTCTAGGAAGTCTAGGGGGGGTCTAGGGAGAAACAAACACCAACATTAGATTAATTCAAACTGCACTTTGTTTTGTACTTAAGAATTATAGGAAGATGTACAAGTTGCACAACTTTTGTGAATGTGGTAGAATGTGGAGGTAACGCCATAGGAATTAAAAATCGAACTTTAATCTTCATTCTTACATGGTTACAGCAATAGATTGGAGAATTCTCATTTATGGTAGGTGAATACAGTGTTGTGGTCAAAATCCATTAACATATTTGCTCTTGTATATAGTTTTAACTCTAAAATGTTAAAATTGCAGTGGTGTTGAATATTAGCAGTGTTTTAATAAAGGGCTGTTTTTTTCTGCTCAGCAGTACTAATATTAACCACAATACAGACATCACAAGACAATGGGCATGCATGCATTTTAGACAATTGAGATCAATCTGCTGCTTGGATTTTGCTTACCCTTACATTCTGTAGAGTTCTCTGTCTGAGGAAATAAAATGACAAACACCATAATCATGAAATAGATCAGTGATGATTAGATAAATTTAATTTTTTGTTTGTTTGTTTGTCATTCTACTCTATAGCTATTGAAAGTCTAAATTATAAAAGCCTCCCGTCCAACAGGTTAACTTCATAATGGCACCATGAGCATCATAGAGCTCTTCTCATTGTGACAGAGGGCTGCTGGGTAATTTTATCAATGACGCCATATTTTCAGTGGAATTGGGCTAGGGACACATGTAGAGATCCACTGTAAAACCCTCTGCATAGTCTAAATTTAGTTCTTAAAACTATTTGATTTTTAATATCTCGTAAAACAGCATGTTATTACATGCATATCTTTATCTGTACTTGTTCACGTTTTTATATTGTTAAGGGTATATTCATGTATGTACACATGGTGGAAAAGCCCATGTTTTTCATCACCATCCTTGTCTGTACAAATACATATTCTGCACCACAGAGAGGGCCAAACAGATCAGAGTTTTTCTTGTAATACTTTACTGCTGTCTTGCTTTTGGACTGAAAAGACTGAGGCCATCTTTCTTTCCTGCCTGTCAGCAGATTCAATAATATATCTTTCTGAGACCTTAAGAATGGACAAAAGGGTTGATGTTTCAAAAGCCAGGAGTGTGTGGGGGAGTACAAACCCAATAAAATATTTTGATCATATATATTTCTGTCGACTATCTTATTTGCAATGGCTCTTCCTGCAGTTCTTTCAGACTGTGATGTGTTGTAGATACTAGGGTTTGGTTTCTACATGCATGCCACACAGCCACACTTGATGGTCTTTTCAACCTCCTCACTGAAGGACGTGCCATCGCTACACTCAAAAGTGTATTTCCTGCGTTTCATCTTTTGACTGGCGCAGCATGAGCCTATGTCACAGGCACCACTGCACTCCACCCACGACACCATGCGTGTGGTCTGACAGATGGCATAGCCACGCTGGACCTGGTAGAAATCCCGCACCGGCTCCTCATGGCACTCTGACTCTAAAACAGGAAAAAATGTACGTTAACTGTCGATTAAATAATATATGATTATTTATTTTCTGCACTACTGCAGCAATGTCATTTTTGTTCCTCGTCATGAGCACCTATGGCATTATCACTCAGAGATTACTGATATAAATCAAGACAACAAATACCTTTATAATATTGCAACCAATACAGCGATATAATTACGTTCATATAGACACCAAATTGGCTTTACAGTCATGTAAAATCAGTATCCTGGTGTTATAATTCTTTTATGTAATCACGTACTGAAGAGGACTGACCCACCAAACTGAGCCTGATTTAAACCTTTTATTATTAATGGTTATGCATTTGGCAGGCGCTTTTATCCAAAGCGACTTAAGTGCACAACCTTTGCACTGCTAATGCAATGCTCTACCAAATGATCTATCACTCTCTGTCACAGCTGTATCTACTACATTAAATGTTTCTGCTTTGCAATAATGAATGTTGTGAAAAGCTAGATAAATAGGAATTGAATAAAAACTTTAAAGTAATCAAGTCGTCAAAATGAAAAACATGCTTTGTTATTGTGTATTACTGTACCAGCAGTTTAAAACAGAAACTACAACAATCAGTGTAAAGTTTTGGATGTTTTTTCTTACCCTTTTCACATAACTCTCCACTGTAGCCAACCTCACAATGACAGTAGGCGTCTCCTGTGTCTGATACCTGACAGTGACCATGTTTGCACTGAAGTTTTCGGCATGGATTGAAGAGTTTTTCCTGCTGGTTGCAGATGGCACCATGGAAACCCTCTTGACATTCACAGCGGTATGACTGCATGTCCATTGGAATACATTTCCCATGGACACATCTGTTTAAAGTCACAATTACTCACTAGCACTACATTCAAGAATGACATGCACATTCAATTTTATTTCATTTCAAGAGTTCCACTCACTTGCTGCCCAGGCAGGGATTTGCTAAAGGCAGGTCACAGTGTTGTCCACTCCATCCATGTTGGCAGTGACAAACAGGGCCTGTGGCAGTATTGGGCTGGCAGATGCCATACAGGCAGTATATCTTTCGGCATGACTCGCACCCAGGCACCACACCTGGTTTCATCTGGGTTTTGGTAAAGTCCTGTAGCTCATTATTGATGTACAGATTCTGAATACACCCATGGAAACTAGAACCATTATGGATCTGCCATACACGAGGAGCTGTGGGGTGGACATCAACTGGCATGCCTGATTCATAGAGGAAATATACAGTATTGTAAAATGTGTGTGTGTGTGTCTGTATAGATATGACAATTCTAGCAAACACAGTAAAAGACTGCACTTGTGTAACTATCAAATCACTGACTTCTGTCATCTGGGATACTATTAGGGTTGAATTTCTCTTTCATTATTAATAAACCTGAGTACGGCGTTTGACGTTACAGAAAATAACACTCAGTTGGACAGCATTCAGTAGCTTGGTTTATTGAGCTATGTGGGACAAACATTTGTCACTTTTTAAAAAAGAAGGTCACAAGTTAATAAATTTAAATATTGACTATTGTATTTCTAATAAACAGCAGAAGTAATACAGTGTGGGTATAAGAGTGCCGATAACCATGTGGGTTTATAGGTGTGTGGTGACGGTTTTGTAATTTACAGTGTATGCGAGAAAGTTAGATATCTGTGGTGCACCCCTACCCCCCACATATAGTGGAGCCTCTCCCCTCAAGGGTTGCACAAAACTGTCCATGGTTGTTGGCCTGCCACCATCTATGGAAAGGTTCACCATCTGGTCAAAGGTCACTAGTTCTACAGTGTGGAACTGGCCATCATTGATGATCTCTGTACTGCAAAATGAGCATAAAAGAAAACTGATACAAGAAAACTGTACTACAAGAACATGCATTACACTACTACACATTACACACTTTACACATATTTTTATTTATATATTTATTTTTATTGTATTTGTTAGTGTTCTTACTTTTCTTTCCCTCTTCAGTCTATGTCAGCCCATAGAACGATATGGTAAAAAGTTATGAAATTTGGCACACAGATAGAGGACAGTCTGAAATGTAACCACACCAAATTTTGGAGTTTTCCTTTAGCGTCACCTACAGTTCAGAGTTTCACGCATGTTTGTGCTCATACCTTTTGACTAGAAACAAAATTTAATGCAATATCTTACAAAAGCAATTGTCATTACGAAACTTGATTTGGTTTACTGGGACCATGCTCTGAGAGTACCTGCAAAGTTAGGGGGCTCAAAGTGATCAAATAATATAACAAAATTCATAAAACTGCTTATAACCTTTGATCAGTTTACCTGATTGTAATGTGTCTTCGGTCTGTAGATTCCTTGGCTCATGCCAAGTTCTGCAATACCAAATTTGTCATTTGTCATTAACCAAATTTCCTGTCACCCATTTTGAGTTATGTAAAAAAATTTCTTGGTTACATATGTTACCTCTTTTCCCTGATGGATAAAAACGAGATGTGTCAATGTAATGACCTTAGGAGACCAATCACTCTGCTGTTTATCGTGATATTAGGGGTCCCTATACTAAACAAAACTGTTGAACCGTGTTATGTACTCATGTGGTACAACTGCTGGCAAGCAGTCATTACAGAGTCATAACCTTTTAATGCAAATGTAAAGCGTGAAACTCCCTATACCAAAGAGACGGAAAATGGGCTTTCATTGTAGAACATGTCTGCTGGTCAAAAGTGTTGGGATAGTGAACTTCTAGAGAGAAGACGACACTGCAGAGACCATAACCTACCTAAGGGAAGGTTACATTTGGAAATAAATGGACTTCAAGGGAAGTACCACTTCAAATTACGCCTATAAGCAGGGAACTACTGAAGGAAGAACCATCTTGGATTATAGACCATGATGGAGATAGTTCTCTCTTAGGGAAGACACATGGTCGACAGGAAAACCAGACTGTGGAAAGATACTTATATGGGATTACCAAAGGGAATCACTTTATATGACATATGACAATCTGACAACCAGCTAACCAATAGTGTAGACGTGTATGACAGATTTAAATGTCAAGTTCCTCCGCCGAGCAGCAGGCTGAATAGAATCAAAAAGTCCAGGGTTTGTCATAGGGGAAACTTGCAGAAGCACTTGTTATAACCACTGGGGGGGGAATGTGCTGTCGCTGCCAACACACACTATCAGTTCTTCACTGTGCTTGCCACTTCAATTCTGAAGTTATAAAACCTCGCAAAAACACTTTCCTCCTCTGACTGTGGGAGGGCCTGCAGGCTCATCACTTGGTCCCTGAAAGGAACCATGGGCATGTACAACTACAGGCCCAGGGCCAGCTATGCGCTGTGGTGTCACACAGACAAGGCAACAAATAAGAGCAAAGCGAGGACTTTGGAAAGCAAAGAGGACTGCCTGTGCTTCGTTGAGTCGACTCCAAAACCTGGACAACATGGGAGTGGAGTGCCCACTCCTCAGGGCAAAACCTGCCATTTGAGCAGTTTACTGTGTGATTGAGGTTGCCTAGGATGTTAGTGGTTTGCAAAGACCACAGTCTATGTTGGCTCCCACGGAAGAGGGCAGCAGGTAAGTAACAGGAGCGAGAACCAGCCTAGCACGACATGGCCTTCATTGCCTCAGAGAGGCAAAACTGTCCACTTGCACAGTTTCTGCATATGACTTTTACCTCGACTTTTCTAGTGTCTTGGCTAGCAGGATCGCCATGGCATGGAGGGCAGAAGCGGCTAGAGCAGAAGCACCGTAAGTCCTCATTCTGAGTGAGAAGTAACTTACAAGCTGTGGGTAGGGGTTTTGGTTGCACCGCAGGAGACAACAGCCCATGGACAGAAACTGGAGGAGCCTTGTAAATCCCCTTGTTGCTCTGCTGTCAAGGATAGTAAGGATGCATTGCTGCTTGCAGCTATATTTATTATTGTCTTCTTCCTCTCTTGCGTCTATGGCAGCAAATAAAACCGTATAGTAGAGACTAATGAAATTCATCCAACAGATAGAATACATTCTGAAATGTTACCCTGGCATATCTAACTCTAACTAATACCCTCTAACGCCACCAACAGTTTTTTTACAATTAAATTGTATTTATATAGCACTTTTTACAATGTTACATTGCTTCAAAGCAGCTTTACATATAACATAATAATAATAATATTAAAACACAGAACAAATGTCAGACATGGTAATGGTATTATTGCAAATAATACACA
>JAZGTI010021455.1:0-10158 GCA_036877585.1 Botia kubotai | reverse complement strand
GAAAGAAAGACGAGAAAAGAGAGGCCTGAAAGTTGGGCCTAGAGCTCAGATAGAGAAGAGCATAGTAAGGGCAGAATCCAAGAGCAGAGCTCAAGAAAAACACCCAGAGGAAAGAAGAGCATGGAAAAAGAAGAGACAGAGCATATCTTTCATTTCCTTTTTATCCTTCCTTGACCATGTGACTGAAACCAACCTAAGATAATTAAACTGACCAATCAGAAGATCATGTTTAACCCCCACTGTACTGAACAAATGGCAGACCCCCTACATACAACACAAACATCTCAACCAATAGCCTTTGATCTCTATCAGCTTATCTGTGGGCTCATAAATGCGAAGGGTCCCTTTAAGCAAGGAGATGGGGTTGTGACACAGCAAAGATGCCATTTAAAATTCAAACCTACAAATGCTTGGATCTGTTTGTTGTATTATGAGTAATACACTCATCTGATCAGGCCATGATGTGCATATAGTGACTCATCGCATCTTCCAGCAAAACTAAAGATATGATCCATCTCATCCCCCCTTCAATGTGTAGGTTCATCTGTTCTCTTTGTAGAAGAGGGTGGGTGTCTAAACGGGTGCAGGTGGTGTTTCACTTCTACCTCAACACGACACGCAATCAGGGAACAATTAAAGTGCAACACTTAAAACAGAAATGCAGAAGGTGTGCAATGCAAATCAATGGAAAACATTGATGTTCTGGTGGAGAGACTGGTTCGGAAGATTTGCGTGAGATGCCACAGGGAAAACCTCCAGGGTGGACGGAGTTAATGGGCCCCATGAAAGTTCTCACTGTAAAGCCTGTCTGTATTCGGACCGCATGAGGCTGGCTTCATTAGACTGTTAAAAACCGAATTAATTAGATGTTAAGTCTGGACAGAAATAAATCTTTCGTAAATAATACTGAATTTGATATTTTATTTAATACTGTATTATTAAAATCATGTGGGTAACAGTATGGGGAATCCAATCATCATTAACTACAAAGTTTGCATCAATAAACTCCTAATTTACTGCTTATTAATACTTAGTAAGGTGGTTGTTGTTGTGTTTAAGTGTAGGTATGGGGAAGGATTATGTCAGGATCCTGGCTTCCTGTCTAAGTCTTAGAGATCACGTTTTGACAGGATCCTGACACAGTCTATGTTATATGTCAGAGCGCGGGTTTAGACTCCGGCTCGTCTTGTCTTAGTTCGGTTCTGGTAAGAGTCGGAGTCTAGACTCGCGCTCTGGGTGTGCGTTGTGTGTGGAAGCACATGGCTCCGCTGTGTTTACATCTGCCATGTGCTCACCGGTCTTGCGTCATCACCCCGCCTCCCTGTTTCCTTGTTTCCCTGTTTAGTTAATATCACGCACCTGTTTGTCATTGTTCCCCGTTTGTATTTATTGCCCTCGTGTCTGCTGTCTTGTGCTGGTTCGTTTGTCTTCTCGACTCATTGTTTTTGGCTCGTTGTCTGCTTCACAAATTGTTCCTCGCTATCCGTCTTACTCATGCCCTAGTCTAGTCTAGTCTAGTCCAGTCTGAGTCCGTGTTCTTGCCTGTGCTCCGTATCTGGAGTTTTCCTGGTCCCAGTCTGTTCCTATGTCTTGTCCGCTGTCCTGAGTCCTGTTTGGTGTAGTCATCTGCATCAAGTTCACGTCCGGTATTGGTGTCTCTAGTTATTCAGTTTTGATTTTCATTTATTTTAATCAATTGTTCTTTTGGAGTTTTATTGGACTGCATATTCTAAGTGTTTAATTATCATCGTTTATATTTATTTATACTTTTGATTATTCGTCCTTTAGGACCAGTTTACGTTTGTATTTATGTTCTAACCGTATTTGTGTTTTGAGTTTGTTTTGATTACTTTGTCGCCCTCTTGTGGGTTGTTTTAGTTCAGCCAACTAAGCCTGTGTTTGGCTTGTGTTTTCAGTTGGGGTTCAAATAAAGTTTTGTTTGTGTAATTGCTGTCTGCTCTTGGGTTCTTGTCTGCAAACCCTGACAGATTAAGGGATGTATAATATGGTCATGCAGAGTAAAGCATTGTGCTTTAGAACTACTAATAAATAGCCAATATGCAAAAGAATAGGCACCTTTTTAAAGCATGAATTGGTCCTCCAAAGTGTTAACAACATTAATAATAATGAAAAAGTAGTGTACTCCACACTAGTGTACTCCACAATCCAGTCTTTGTCTTCCAGGAAAATGTCCTGTACTACACAGATTTTCATCCAAACAAATTTGTACTATGCAAATGGCTATGTATCAAACTTATTGGCTACAACAAGCTTGTCAATGTGTCCCAATTGCCCAATTTTTCTTTCAATAGCAAATACAGCAACACAGGAAAACTACTTATTTTTATTTTTAAATTTAGGAATATATATAGGCTATATATTAAATAAACCTTAAAAATGTTTTTGTTAGTATTAATGTTTTCTGGTTCCTGGCTTGCAAATTCAGTGTAGCCCTGCAAATGGAAAACAGTGGCCCATACCACAGAAACCACTGTATTTTAACTGGGTTTAGGCGATGCATGCTGTATTTTGCATGTTGTTGCTTTTGTTTTCCGGGATTGCAGACTGAATTAAAATGGTATGGTGTAATTTTCTGTTGGTTCAAGTTCGTCTAAGCAAATCAGTTTTGCTATATAGTTTGTGACAATTCAAATGTCAGGCCAGACATCATGAAACTGTGAGATAAAAGACCAATGATATTTTGGAACCCTTTGTCTCTATATTCTTAAGACGCTAATGGCTGTAATACTACTTTCAAGATTACAGGTAAGACATCTGTTTATACGTTTATAGTGTTGTTTAGTAACATTATTTTGCTAACTAAATAACAGATCATTTAACAGATTAGACAATGTAAAAAATGTCATTTATTGTTTTACTGTCATTAGTACTGAAACAACTGTTCTTATTGTTTATTATTTTATTGATTTTATTGTTGTTTGGAGTTATTAGTGGTTACCTAGAATGAAACTTGGAAACAGTTGCGCAATGAACACACAAATGGATTTACAGGTTTATTAAAGTGTATTTTGTAGTGACTGTTGACATCATTTCAGGCTCTTCCAGGATTCCACTTCATGATCTGCTGGCTCATCATTCAGTGTAAGATTAAATTAGCATTTCAATGCAAGTACAACTTAAATTAACAAATTATAGACTATTTATGACTCATCATTAGCAGAACAAAGCCATTCAAGCAGTTCCATTATTTTTCATTATTATCTTTCTAGAAAACTATTTACCATAGCTTTGGTTAAACAGTCATTAACAATTATATAATTCTTAACAGATTAGTAAGATTGCGTGTGCATTCACACAGTGTTCTGGTACACATATTATAACAAGATCATGTTTTGACATGTTTTTTAAATGTCCTTTATATTACAGCTCTATTATTATTAAAATCTGCAGAGACTATGAACTGCTCTGCACCCACTACAGACTCTCTTTTAAGTGCCCTGAAGAAAAGTATCTTTAACAAAACTGAAATAAGGCCAGTTTTAAACCTGAAAACTCCAACTAACCTCAGTGTGAGCTTCACTCTGTATGGAATTTTAGGTGTGGTAAGTTCTGATCATTCTGGTCATCCTTGCCAACAGTTATGTAACATTATGTCAATGCAAAATCAACATGCATTACACATTAGAAAGTCATGCTCAACCATTTTCAGCTAGATAAACAAACCATTGCAGCATAAAATCTTGTGATTCCAGATGCAATAGGTCTTAATAACTCAAAATTAACAAAACACTATTTATAAAACAAAGGATTTAAAAAACATCTGTCTTGAAGTTTATTTTTTATTTAAGGGACATAATGTCAGATATGCATTATTTTATTCAACAACTCAATTTTTGCCTTTTTTTTACAGGATGAAAAAGCACAGAAGCTAAAAACATTCCTCTGGGTTGAATTGGTAATTTCTATTGCAGTTTATCAACAAGTGTGATATCTATTTACCTGTAAAATGCTGTATTTTTCATGCAATGACAGCAAAAGCCATTAATAATAACACTGTGCTTGTAGTTTTGGGATATTGAGGGTTTGAGCTGGGATCCAGTTGAATGTGGAACCAACAGAATTTCACTGCCAAGGAAAAAACTCTGGCGGCCTGATATTGTCATTAATCAATTGTGAGTATAAAAGTATTAGACTAAACCATGATTTAATGTTTACTGTACATAATGTGAATACTGAAACATCCATCTGTTATAAAACTTACAGTAGTGGGTCTGTATGTCTTCCTCTGATGTCTTCATACTTCATACAGTATATATAAAAGTTGTTTTATAGTTATTTTATAGTTTTGATTACTATAAAGTGTGGAAAATAAGGAATGAGTATGTGTTTAAACTTTTGACTGGTAGTGTTCCAGTACTCCAAATGTAATGTTAGTTTATAAGCAGTAGAAGGCTTATGGGTGGGTGGGTATTAGGAGAAAAACACTAACATTACTATAGCATCTGTGTCTAACTTCACCCTCCCAACTTGACAGCATTGATAGTAACAGAGCTCCAGAAACATTTTACCTCTACATCACTCACAAAGGCAAAGTATTCGATGGGATTCCTTTTCATGTGATAAGTTCCTGTAACCTGGACATCTACACCTTTCCATTCGATATTCAGAACTGTTCGTTTACTTTTAAGTCCTACCAGCACACTGGTAAGTTAACTTAACTAAAGTGTTCATTTTAAAATATAACTATTACCATTATGATGCCATTATCTCCAGATCATCTTATCTTCTCCACAGTCCTGGACATTATGTTGTTATTTGCTGAACCAGTTGAGACAACATACCAGAAATCTTTAGATGCGATGTCAACTAAAGGAGAGTGGGAGCTAGTCGACATGAAGGCTGATAAACCTACCATACCTCCCGAGGCCAAGAATACATCATTTGATGAACTAAACTACTATGTATTACCAATTTAACACAATTACAATAAAATCAGACAGTGTATATTCGTTAGAGTAGCCAAGGGGAGGCTACTAAACCTTTTCAACTAGGTTTAAAATAAATTAAAATAATAATGTAAGAAATGGTTGATGTACACATGTGAACCATGGAAAACAAGTGTTGCTTTTTTATTACTTACTATTATTACTACTGTCATTATTTGATAAAAGTAAGGTCAGCAAGTTTGGTTATTATTAATTTACACATCAGTCTGCCCAGAAAACTCCTTCACAAACTGTCACTCCATATAAAATAAAAATAACTATTATTTGTGAAATTAGTTTAAGTCGTTCACTGAAATAAACCCCAGTTCTAATGGAAATGGGTTCAATTCTGTTTGTTTTGAATTAGATTGTCCTCCGGCGTCGACCCACTATGTACATTGTGAACCTCTTGATTCCCAGCTGCTTCCTCATTACTGTAGATCTGTTCAGCTTTCTTCTGCCGCCTCAGAGTATAGATCGATCTGCCTTCAAAATGACCCTCATCTTTGGCTACACAGTGTTCCTGCTGCTTATGAATGACCTGCTGCCTGCCACAGGAAGCGACTTACCCCTCATAAGTCTGTATAAATCCTACCTTGAAATTTTAAACTTGTTTCTACAAATTGTTTTTACATTATCTTATGTTGAATATTTTTTTCAGATGTGTTTTTCTCTCTCTGCTTTGCACTGATGGTGGCTAGTCTTGTGGAGACGATTATTATCACTAATATACTGAGTGGCTCCAGTCACTATTCACCATTACCTCAGTGGGCCAAAGTGTTTATTCTTTACTATCTCGCCAAATTTGTTTGTTTAAGCAAGGGACCCAGGCCTCAAAGCTATACTCTTAATGGTAAGACTTACTGGGCAAAGCCAAAATAAAAAAACTGTTGTTTAGTTTATTTAAAAATAATTTCTTATATAATAAAAATAACTTTTTATTATAATTTTTTTATTTTCTAAATTTTTTTTTAGTGCAGTCATTTAATATCATTTTTCGTATCTGAAAAGTTAATATCTGTTAGCTTTGAGGTTATGTATGCTAGTGTACTGACATTATGAAGTCATTGTTGTGAAAATGATCATTTAGAATAAACACACAGTTTTTCCTCCAGGAAATGTAAACAAAAACTCACATTCAATTTTCTGTTTATGAAATATGATAAGAAAACTGCAGTCATCATAGGGTTACAGAGGCTTCAAGAGTACTGTACATACAGCAGGCATCAGAAGCATGAACAGTATGTTTACAAGTGCAAACTTCTGTCTCTTTTCTTCTTCAGAGTGCAGAACTGAGACCAGCCGCTGTGATCCTGTAGTTAAAATCTCACAGAGTGAAGCTGCCCATAAGACTCTTCCTGCTTTTCAGAAACTGAGAAAGATAAGCCAAGAGTTACAATGCATCCGTCAGCAGGTGGATAAACATTATAATACCGATCAGAGTTCAGATGAGTGGGTGCATTTGGGTGAAGTCATCGACCGCTTGCTTTTCATCCTGTATATTATCTTTCTCGTAGTTAGTTTCATCTCTATATTAGTCTGTTGGCTGTACTGGTACAATGTAAATGCAGCTTTAATATGAATGTACTAAAACTATATAAACACTGCTGAGTTTGGTTACTAAATCAGTACAGATACTAATTCAAGGGTTCATTTTTTCCAGACTGCACTGTGAAAGACTACTAAATGTCCTAAATAATTATAATGAAACATTTAGTCTGATGTTATGACTGAACTGAAACGAACTGGTATTAAATAGCATAGCTGCAATAGTGGTGATTCACAGAAAATATTATATTCAATATTATATTTTTTAAAATTTTATTATTACTATTATGATTTCAGCAAATCATGTTAATGAATGTGTGTAATGTTATAATTGGGTGTTCAGCTACAGGCATGGCCCTGTGGACTTTTTAGAACTAATAAAATCAGGCATCTGTAATACTTGTTTCTGATTGGTCAATCGTGATGTTTGCCGTTTTGGTTTGTTTTTTAGTCTGGTTTAGATTATTCAAGGGTTTCACAACATTACAAACTTTGAATTGAAACAGCTATTTTATGTACAAGAATTAGGTATGTGCTGCAATGCTTTATGGGAGTTGGCAGTCATTACCGAGATGTTCTGGCACGGTTAGTATGTCCTGATTCTATGACTGGTTGAAGCATTCAATTGGCTTTTATTATTTTAATATATGAATGCTCATGGGAAATGTTTATCTGTTGTTTGAAATTGCCAAATACATGGTGAAGTTGCTTTTCTTTTTTTATTTTGGCCTGAAGGGAACAGAGATGAAAATAAGGTGGCCGGACCAGTGAAGACAAAGCCATTGTAGAAGGGAGGGCTTGAGAACAGGTGGGAACCAGTGGGTCCAGTATTCCAGACGAGGATAACTGGCAGAAATCCACCAATGGTGTTGGCGTTATGGATGGGATTCATGCCAGGACATCAAACTCAATTGACTTCTGTGGGGGTCACATGGCAGCTGGGTTTTAGCTCCGGGGTGAAACTCTCCATTGGTTTGGGGTCATATACAGTTTGTTCATGGTGAATTGCTACAATGTTCGTACAGGACCAAAGTGCTACATACATAGGACAACATAAGACACAGTGCTGAATAAGACAACACAAGACAAACATTTAACTGTTCATAAATATATTACTATGAATAGATTTAAACAAATAAAAAGCTGAATATAACTAAGAATAAGAACTTACAAAAGAGAACATTACAGACAGTGAGTTTTCCTGAGCCTTCCTAGGAACTAGAGATGCTGCTGGGCTTTCTTTGATTTGGAGGTGGTGTTAAGGGACCAGGTGAGGTTCTTCGTCAGGTGAACACCAAGAAATTTGGTGCTCCTAACAGGAGAAGCATCAAAGTTTAATGTAGAGTGGTTGTCACTGGAAGTCAACAACTAGCTCTCGTTTGTCTACATTCAGGGAAAGGTTGTTAATTTTAGACATTTGGAGCAAATCAGCAATTTGATGGTGCGATTTAAGATGTGTATCGTTGTACAGTCATTTAACTCACACTGAGTTAGCAGTATAGATAAAGTCCAGTTCCTGATTTTGCCAATGTTCTATTGCTGCCCATTGTATGAGAAACAAAGCCCTTCCACGTTAACCATAAAATGTGAACTGTGGAATATCCCTGACGTACTGTGCTTTGAATTTTGTTGTCTTGTTGTTTGGTGTAACATTTAAATCCTCACAAACAGCATGAAACTGTGAGGTTACAGATACAGTAATACCAAATGTCAATATCAAAGGTAAGACATTATCATGAAAGAATAATGCACGGTCTGTAAGTTTACACTGTTATAACTGTTTAGAAAATATGGAAAACCATATACAGTATGTATATTTTCCGTGGTCTTGGTCAGTGGTGATTAATATTCAAGCTTTATATTTGTATTGATAATTGGTAATGATAAAAGGTATCTGGTAATCAGACAGTTGTTGTGTTGCCTCAAATATCACTGTACTTTTTTAATTCAACAACAATTGTTGAATGAAAAAATTAAGATCTTCTAAACCAGACTTTATTCACATAATAAATGTAACATTCTATAGTGATGAATGTACAATCATATTTCATATTAAAAACACACTTTTGCCCTGAGGTGTGAATCAGTATGCACTATGAGTTGCTGTTGCTGTTGGCTAAATTAACAAATAACTGATCTACATGTTTATTACATGCTGACTTGACATCATCATTGACATCATTAATTTTCACTGCAAATACATCAAGTGTAACCACAGTTAATCCATTAAAACCCATATTTACATACACAATTTAGGATTGCTTTTATTATTTTAATATATGAATTTATTCCCGTAGCCATATTAATAAAATCTTCAGAGACTATAAACTGAATTAGCTGCAGATGCTCTTTGCTCTAAAGCAAAGCATCTTCAAAAAAACTGAAGTGAGGCCAGTTATTGAACTGCAAACCCCCACTAACATCAGTGTGGGCTACACTCCGCTAGGAATTTTAGATATGCTAAGTTTCTTCATTGGTGTTATAATATTTAAATCCATACATGAACAAAGTATTGTGAAAACAGAAACACAAAGAAAGGTTATGATCTAAATAAGAAGAAATATTCTAAGAGTCTGTCTGTAGTAAAGCTAATTTGTGATATTGACCATGTTACCACACAAGATGCTCTTTGGAACAGTCCAGTGTCATTCTGGGGTAAAATGGGTCATTTGGACAAACTTCTGGAGTCCATACGTGCTGATAAGCATGATGTTACAGCAGAAGGTTTAAAAAATTCATGTTACTCTCACTACTTATTTTACTTATTTTCTTCTTTTGTACCCTTATAAACTTTTCACTCAAAGTATTGGTTTGATGTAATTAGTTTTAATGAACGGTTTTGCTTTTAAAATGGAAGGTTTTAAAGGGAAGAAATTTGAGGTATTGCGTCCACCTTGTCAGAATTGAGAGAATCACAATAAATAAAAAATCTTCTTGTGAGCAACCAGGTGCCATTCACTCATTGACTGGAGAGGACTGGATGTCCTTTGCTCTTACATCCCATGTCACAATCAAAAATTCTCTAGATTCAATTGAAACTAAAGGAGAATGAAAGCTAGTCAACATGATTACTGAAAAGTCTCAATTGAAGTCATCTGATTTGCTTAATTTCCATGTGAAAACAATTAAGTATAATTTGAGTATTGTTAGTTGTTAAATTACAAGTCAAGTCAAGTCAAATTTATTTATATAGCGCTTTTTACAAAATGCCATTGTTACAAAGCAGCTTTACATGTATGATATATTTAGGCCGAGTACACAGCACACATAGACAGACACACAGACAGACACAGAGAAAACAAGGTAGGAGAAACACGGGTGATATTATGCATGTTATACAGTCATATATGGGGTATGAATAGATAGTATGAGAATAATATTAATAATAAGTGCAAAATTAAAGCTGATTACAGCAGCCTCCTGACGGGCAGTACAAGGGCAGGTGAGCTGCAGCCAACGGTGGTGAGGAAAAAAAACTCCTAGAGGAGACAAAACCTCGAGAGAAACCAGGCCCAGCCAGGAGAACCAGTTCTCCTCTACAAGCATAACTGCATCTCTACAAGCTCGCCATAACAGAAAGTGATGCATTTAATATTATCCTTAATGTTATTGTGGTATTGTGTGGTGTGCGATGGGGACATCGGATGGCCTCCGTTTTTCAGCT
>JAZGTI010021454.1:0-10159 GCA_036877585.1 Botia kubotai | reverse complement strand
GTTACGCATTCCATTCTGTCGCATTTCATTATAGAGAAGCTGCGAAACCTCTGAGAACTTGTCAGACGGGGGGGGTGGGAGGGTTCGCTTCGGAGGACAGCAGAGAACTTGTTTACAAATTAATTAACAAGTAAATATTTAGCGGTACTTAAGAAGAAAGGAGAATAATTTAGGGGCTATTTGTGATTCTGTAGCTGGCATTGCAGATGGAGAAGCGCTGAAGCTGAAGGGGAGGCTTTCATGTCTTGATGGTGCTACATTGCTGTTGTCACTTACACCCGTTTCTGTTCGTCTGTATCTGTTTATTATTTTGGCTTGCTTGTCCGGTGTATTCCTGATGTTAAGTTGAGCTGGCAGTAGTGCTCTTACTGCTACAACCAACACAATTTTCTCGTTCTCTAAACACACACACAAAGAGCTGACAAACAGTCAGGTGATATAAAGACATTAATAGCATCGGATCAGCCTGTCATGTAATGAAATGCATTAGCTCCAAGAGATCCGAGAGGACTGTAAGTGTCCCTCAATGGACGCGAGGACAGCCATTTTGTTAGACAGATTGTTGTAATGATATTTTTACTGTATGAATGAACAGGGTTTTTGAAGGATGGCCCAGGGGTTATAAATAGATAAGAAATCACTGCATATGCAGCAATAATTTAATGCGTTTGGAATCGCTATAGCAAGGTTGCATTTTATAGCGCTGTCTTTTTCAAAAATAATAACCAGATTATTCTCTCTCTTGCTCTCTCTCTCTCTCTCTCTCTCTTACTCACTCACTCACACTCAGACACACACACACACACAGAGTCTCTCTCTATTATCTTGCACTCAGTTTCTCATTACAAATTAAAATAAATTGGAGGAATTATTTGAGGGATTCATATTGAAGTAGAAGCAAAAGCTTTACATCCATTCTTATGTCTATAATACAGATTATTACTGTTATGGGTGTTATGAGAATTTCCTGACAACACCTGATTGTTGTTTTATGAATTTCATTAATTTTCAGACAATCACGTTTTTTTGGATTTAATGCTAAAACACACTTGCACATATGCACATATGTTGTTCAGATATACACACATAACAGGGTGTGTTTCCTCACCCAACTTAATATCAGTAACCGTTAAAAGCAATGTGCCAGTGTGTGTAGTTTTAAAAGCATGGCTTTATGACTGTCCCATGTGCTTCATTTCCATATTAAAAGAGTGCGAGTCAGAGACCCTGTACTTGTAGAGCATGACAATATCCAGTTGTCTCATGAGAGATCGAAACCAGATTCCAGTGTGCGTCTAAATTTGAATTAAATCCTTTCCTCTTACCTTATTTTTAGTATAGAAATTTATCATTTATAATAATCACTTCAGTATATGAAGCGACTCAGTTACTTATGCATATTCAAGATAGGCATTAGTGTAATTTATTCAGTGTAGGCGTTTATGTACAAAGCTATGTATAGCTGCTCTGTATTTGACCATGGGAAATCATTATTATAAATGTGTGGTTTAATACAGACTGGAATAAACAATAACAAAGCATTCTTTAAGGCGGATATTAGGTGTGTACTTTGTAAGTAATCATTTTAGCATAAAGCCTGTCAGCTGGGACCTATTAACCTAATTATTGTAAGGATTGCTTGATTTACAAGAGGCTCTGCTAAGCTTCATTTTAAATGGTTATAATAATGCAGTAGTGCACGGCTGATTGCTAAGCTTATGCCAAAGGTTATGCAGAAAGTAGAACAGAAGCCAGCTGAGGACAGCTAAGACTTACCATGTTTTATTCACTGACAAAGTCTCGTGATGACCCACAGCGACCATCATCTTTACTCTCTCTGATTCTCTCTTCCTCCTTACTCGCTCCGCTCAACTGTACAGTGCTGCTTCTGTAGCCACAGTGATTTTTACAATCACTGCAAGGCATTAAGTTCGAAAGGTTTCCGCAGTATACTGTATATATATATTTATATATACAATTCCCGGGTAACCTATATAATGTATTTCGTATTAGGTCAAAAATAATATTTAATATGACTGAATCAACCTGACTACATTAGCTTACGACAATGAAGGTTTTCAGGGATCAGGTCATACAAAAATAGCTCCTTAAAGTACCAATGCTGCAGAAATCAGCAGTTTTCTGTTAATAGCTTTTTATAACATACCTAGTGCATTATGTACTCAGAGCATATGTTCGTGTGTTGTACTTTTTGGCAAGGAAGTAAGAAAGTAAGACAGGTAAAGTGATGACAGGTTAGTTGTGTGTGTAATGGTGTGAAGGTGTGACAACACAGGGACCCTGTGCCATCACGCTCATTATGACAATATTCTCACTTCCTTTTACAGTTGTCAGTGCTTTAGTTGCTGTGTGTCACTTTCAGCCTCTAGATAGGCCAACGTCACTACCAATATAAATACCAGCCTGATCTTTATCTTTCTCTCACAGACACACGCACTCTTCTACACACAAAACAAATAATTACATTTGTCAGTTTGTATTGTGCTGCTTTGAACAGTATTAAGCAATCCTTCACTTCATAATGCTGTGACAGTACAGTCATGTTATCTGCTGGTGCAATCTTACATGAGAACTCTTATGGTATTGCCTGCTTAAATGAATCAGTTACATTGGTGTTATCTTTTTGTATTCGGCTGCATTCGAAAAAAAACATCTACTAATATATATATATTTACATATATATATGTAAATGTAACTGTAGTACTGTAATGTTACTTTGATACTGTATATGCCATTAGGGCTGAACCTAGGAATTGTGGGTACTGGTGCTGTTTATCAGTGCCCCTTGCTGATCTCCATTGGAGATTTCACCTCACTAGTGACAGTCCTGTATAATGTGATACTGAATTACCATTTTCATACAGGATACCATGTTATTTACATGCTACTTCATGGTATGGTTCCATAGTGTTACCGTGGTAAAATAAAAATATCTTGGTAATATCTTATTACCATGGGGCTGTGTCCAAGAAAATATGCTAATGCCATGGTATATGTTTGTAAGTGGTAGAAGAATGATCTAGATTTATTTGTTTTATATTTTTCATTACATGTATTCAGCATATTTAAAGTATACATTTGTCTTTATTGCATGTTTCTTGTTCCTTGGCTTTCAAAGCTCAGCTTGGCATGTGTTGTACATTCTCAGCTGAGCCTGTGGCTTGGTAATTGACATGTATGGAATATGTGCAGTTTATTGGATGTCATTTAGGCAAGAAACCATTGGCCACGAGCCACGCATCAATATTTCAGTAGTCACGCAATGACGCATGATTGGCAACACAATTAAATCTGCATCTTTCGACCAATAGTGCATCAGGTTCCCAAGATAGTCCCACTCATCAAGTCTCCCCAATGGGTAAACAGCCTCATTTTAACATTTAAATTGGGTTGACGCATATGTAACTGGTGAATAAGTGATATGTTTAAAATGTAATTCGACCAAATGTAACTGTTGAAATAAGATTGTTTGCCCCTTGGTTCCCAGAAAGCGGCCACAGTAAATGGAGAATCAATGTAAACAAGATTTGGCTTGTGTAACAACAGGTTTTTGTATCAAACTTATTCATTGACAGCCTTGTTATTTCAGAAGGCAACACTCATTTGCCTATATGCATTAGCTTGATGCTCAGCCTCCCACAGTTGAATTATTTAGTTGACCTAGCTGCAAGAGACTGTGGAGAATGAACAGCTAATGTCTGGCCGGAACGCCTTGGATGTGTCTATGTCTCTGCATTGTTTTAATAAGATACTATATTTATATGCTGTGTGCCATGTGACGTTCATGATTTTTCTTATTTATTTATGGGGTATTATAGTAGAGATAGATAGTCAAATGCACACAGTTCTTACATCCAAACAGACAGACAAATAGACAGATTTATTTGATATAACAAATAAAATTAGATTTGCAGTAGATAAATAGATAGACAGACACAGATATTGTATATAGTTTTATCAACAGATGATCTGTTGGTCTTGTTGATTTTCTTCTATGAAAATCCTTTTGTTCTCTCCTAGTGGGAGACAAATTCGGAGAGACAGGGACTGGGGCGAGGGAGAAAGCGAGAAAGCGAATCAGGAAAAGCAAGTGCATGGGGGTTCCATGTCTCAACAACCTGCTCAGGTCCAAAATGACATGATTTGAACTGAATTTTTACACAAATGCGCACACACACACACACACACACAGGCCTTACCTGAGGGGTCATGGGGTTATTGGATATCCAACTGGGAAATGTCATCTCCTGGTGTGCGTCTATTGACATACATATTGTACAGATCTGTGTGTGTGTGTGTGTGTGTGTACTGACCTGGTCAGTGGTGGATGTGGTTTATATGATGTGACAGAAAAGATGACCAATATGTGAGGAGACTTTCTCTATTCAGAAAAAACATCCCTTAGGCCCATTCACTGTCTGTTGAGGTTATTGTAGTTTTGGGGCTTTATTGCATTAGATGGACAACAATTGACCAACAATAAGCTCGACAACTGTGAGATTATAAAGTATATCTATATACTGTATATGTATATATATATATATATATATATGCTGTATATTCTTTACTTAGAGTGTTGTTAAAATGTAAAACTTGCCACTGAAACAAAAATAAATAAATAAAATCGTGTTTACTTAAAAGTGGTAATTTGTTTTTTCCCTTTATTCATTGTTTGAGAGCATAATTCATCATGTTGATTAATAGTTTGAACATGAGTGGCACATGAATATGAGTTTTCTAGCATTTCTATGATTGATGTCCAGTCAAAATAGCCTTTCTATAGGTCTTAATCTTTAATGTTTGCTTTAAAAAAATTGGCTTAAGGCCACGACTAATAGTCATATATCATGTGCTGATATGTAGTTTCCCATTTTGGTATTTAAAAGTGGATTATGTACTGAATGGCCTTTAAATGTGCGACATGACCAGATTGTGTAAGCATTCGTGTACACCAAATGTGAGATAGAATGTAAGAGCTTCCATGTCAGTAGCAAATGTGCTATGTAAGTTGTTTTTTGTCTGTGTGTGTGTGTGTGTTTTAAAGCCCATATATCTCTTGAAATGCAGTCAAGTGGCATGGAAATTCAGTCAAAGCTACATTGAGCATGTGCTGTTCACACAGAAATGCTCACGACACAAAAACACATGCAAATCCACTCAAGCTACATAATAGAAATTGTAGAGGGCTTGTAGTATGTTGCTGTATAAACTACTACGAATGCCCACAATGACTTGCACAAACATGCAAATCCTGTCGGTCTGTGTAAAGACTGCAATATAAGCCCCTTCTCATTCACAATAATGTTTGGTAATATTATGTCAGAATCCTCTTATCACACATCGACAGAGAACGACCACAAGCGGAGGAGGCCTTCAGGACACAAAACAACAGCTTCAAATGGTTGTCGCTTCTCTCACCAGTGTTTTTGCTGAAAATATATGCGTGCTCTCATCCAACAGTTTTAACAACAAAGGCTAGCTGATGAAAGCCGGACTGCTCTCTGAATAGGTTAATGTAGCAATAGCACTCAATTAGTGGGATCTCTGAATTGAGCCGTGTCAGCAAAACAACACTCGTACTGTGACGGAGTCACGGTACCTCTATGTGATACATACAATAAAAACAGTTTATTTCTTTTTACCCCTTCTGTCTCATCCTCTTAAATGGGAAATGGGCTGGGAACATATTTCAACACAAAAGACACCAAGAGACTTTTCAAGCAGGAGAGAATTCGACCCTCCTTTGTGGTGGATTAGTATGCGTTAAGAAAAGTAGCATTTGCGCGGTTCTCTGATACGAGACGCACGCACTCACGCACATTCAGCCCGTCCAGCTGTCCTCCTTCTGTGTGCCAGTACGACTCACTGGTCCCTGTGTGTGGACAATGCCCTCACGCCGTAATTAGCTCTGCCAGTCAAGTGTCTCAAATTGGATTAGCTACAGTTCTTTTGAGGTTTCTTCATATCGGAATTCCTCACATAAAGCTCCAGATGAGTCTCAAAGTGTTCTGTGTGGGGGCCTAAACAGAATGTTCAGGCCATAGCCCGCAGTGTACACCCACTGGGGTGGCCCCATAAACCAGACAATTGTATTATTCAACTACGTAGTGCATCGGGATAAACATAAAGTTTATGTTTTAGATTTTTGCTTGGCTAGTGGCGAAACAAAAAGATTGTATAGATGAAATAGTACTCACGGAGACAATTATTGATCGCTACAGCACAATGGTGACCCGAAGAAGCAGCCTCAGTGTGATAATCCATTGCTTCTGTCATAAAATTATGGAACAAGCATATTTTGTTTTGTTTGAAGAAGGCTAAAATGAAATGTTGGCATAATAAAGTAGTTTTTGTATCAGTTTTGTTTACTCAGCTTCATACAGGCACAAATATACACAGATCTTAGAAATTGAAGAAATGAATTTAATCTTACAAGCTCAGATTGTATATAATCAACTTTAAGTGCTTTGCTGCTAGACAACTCACTAAGTTAAGATTGTTTTTGTAAATGGCAATTGTACCACCATATTTATCCATTTTTTAGATTAATTGTCTTTGCAGGGAACAATTAATGGTGCTCAAGTAATTAAACATAACTTGTATTATTTTTAATTGTTCCTGAATTTTATTGCGCTATTGGTCACACTAAACGTGTTTATTTGCAGTTTAATTACACAAGAAAGCACATAATAATACAAATGAACACATTATGTAATATATGTGATATATATATTATGTGATATATATATTATATATATGATATGGCATTTGGTGACACCCTTGGTGCAAGAACTGCACACTTCAGCATGAAGTTATTTCATTAAAATTCTATAAGCATTTTTTCCAGTCTGACTGTGTTACAATAATCAAGGTAATAATCTCATAAAGCTGCAGTGCTGTCAAGATCTTGACATGTGAGGAACTCTGGGTAGTCTATGAAGATTTTAATCTGCCAAACAGCCATGAAAGCAAGACCCCCTTCCAGTTTGCCTGCATGCAGGCCCACCCCTGTGGCAGTATTTACATGGTAATTAAGCTGTCTTTATCTGAGACCAGGTTTTTAGTTCTACTGCCCGACTGTGACCTTTCTTCCTGACCAAACAAGCATTAAACTGCCAGAAATTAAACAGCCAAAAAAACAACATGTCAGGAACTGGACGCTGCTACCCTCAGCTACCACACTGAACAATTTAACAGTTACAGCTGTGCTAACTAAAATTAATCATGCACAAAAGAGAGACAGACACAGAGTGTAACATATCTATTTAACATCAATTTTTATCATGTTTGAATTTAACAAGCTGGGTGTAGTAGACTTATTTTTAATAGCCTTCTTTGCCTTGATGCTTTTTAGTTTTATTTTTTATTTTGCCTTGATACCAGCATTTCATGAAAAAAATGACTAGAATGAACTTCTTTGAATAAACAGCTCTTTTTTATTGACCCTCATCTTGTCAAAGTCTTAATGATGATTAATGACATGTTAAACAACCTACACAAGGCCAGTTTTCTTATACTATATATCTGAAGATTTCTTATATAAACAAAGACCAAACACTGTATCACATCAGTATTATTTATAAAAGATCTAGGAATTAAAAGTTACATCCTGAACTTGACTTTCTTATCTTCACGTTTGAGAAATGTGCCACTCATAGTACTGTATATTTTTGAAGTCCTTGACTGGTTGGGAGCCAAGCTAACAAGATTAGTTACTGTGGATTTTCAGCTTTTACACTTCATATTGGTGGAGGTTCGTTGTGTGTTTGATCACCTAACACGCGATTACGTTTTTCCCAGTGTGGATTAGCTTCCTCCAAGGGGCCTTGTACGCTAGGTGTATCTCTGCACTCTAAGAAGCTTAGCAGAGAATGTGTGTGGGGTAATAGCTTTAGTTTTCTCTGCTGTTTTAGGTCTGAAAATCAGATTTCTTCCCAAAGTTTGACATGCACACAGTGATTTGTCATACAGGCACAAATCCGAGGTTTGTGTAAAATGTTTAAGTCGAGTTTTGGGTTTTAACTCCAGCTACACAGAGCAAGTTGCCTTACAAAATGATAGACATGCTAGTTAGCATTGTTTATGTGCAGTGAAGAACTAGCTAGAAAGTGTGTGTGTGTGTGCGCATGCACATTGAAGTGGAGCAGGAGAGGTAGCATACATGCTAAACTCTTTAGGATTTATTGGGAAGTCAGTACTCATTCTTCTTGCTTGCTACATCATGATATTGCTGAGATGCTGGATAATAGAGACCTGAATTCTGCTGGTGAGGTGATATTTCCCTAATATGTAATTTTGGAGTATATAGCGTAATGATATGAGCAAACATCTCTCTGACTCTCTTTATAGAGTCACTGACTGGTCTGCTTGCTCAGCACAAATAACAATGGGCTGATTTAAAAGCAAAGCCCAAAGTGTATTCGTAAACAGACCAACACACGTACTGTATGAAATCCCATTGCCAGGTAGACCTTTGTGTTCCTCATGGTCTCTTTACTTTTTAAATTATTCTTGGCTAATACAGCAACCCTAAAAGGAAAATATAATTAATTGTGACCAGTGTTGTGGCCCTTTCCCAAACCTATACAATTTTAGATCATTCCTAATCTTGAATTTGGCTCTGGCCAACATAACCCAATCTATATCTTTCCATATGACTTTGCTGTGGGCTTGTGTCTCAATTTTTGCTCTTTTCAAAGCCAACCCGACATTTCCCAAAATAACCAGAGGGGATATGCGCAGTTTATTTTGAGAATCTCTCCTGTTGAATTCCCTCCGTTTACGCTTTTAAACTGCCTCTCTAATCACACACTAACCTGCAGATGTGTATTAAGATGCTGCAGTATAGTCAGATACACAACAGATTACAGACAGCTCGGCAAGAAGCTGTCAGATCGGGTTTGTTATGGGGCCCATTTGCTTGTGGCACTGCAGGCATTCCAGGTCTGCTGTGTTCTGCTCTGTGTTGAGCAACGACGAGCGTGTTCTCTCTCCCTCTCTCTCCTCCACCCCCTCTCACCAGCACTCCTCAGGTTCTCAGGCTGTTGGATAAAATGGCTTGGGCATCTTCACTACGTTGTGGAATTTCAGATAAAGGTTTGTCATTCACAGTGCTGATAGAGCGTTGTTTAGTCACTGGTTCGAGTGGCGTGTTTGAAAAAAGGAAAACACCCAGAATCCTCTTTATGTAAGCAGGTCAAGTGCTTGAAAACACAGCACCCACCTGAGACTACTTATCAGTGGGGAACGGTGCTGGTGAGCTCTAATGTATGTAGAGTGCTTCTCAGGGCTTACATTATTACAAATGCTGCACTTTACAGTGAGTTCCCAAATAAATTCAGAAGCATGCAATGTGTCTTATTTAGCATTTCAGCGGAAATAACTCTTTGCATTTTTAAGGCAGTAGATCATTCTAATCATTATTATTTATTAACAAATGTGCTGCTTTTAATGTGACACCTCTGTCACGTTCACTAGGTAGTGCATCAAAACAAAGTGTTTAATGGTCACTTTAATACAAACTAAAATACTTGGATAACCAGATTCTTCTTATGTTTGATGCAGAAGCTATTCAGTGTTGTGGATAATGACATCATGACTTTTTCCTCAGCATTTTATCTACCCAGGCTTGAATGCATTCACAAGTTTATAAGACCGCACAAAAGAGTCCCTCTTCACAGATGGCTTCAAAGCTCTTTGAGAGACAATCTGTTGATTGACCCAGTCTTTTGTGGCCCTCTGTGAAATTCTTGTGAGGGTCCTGATCTTGAGGAATGCGGATAAGGCCTCCTGATGAGTTATTTGCGCATCTGTTTGTTTGTTTGTGTTTGGGCTGTGTGACGGTGAAGCTGTGAATAATTGGGACGATTTGTATTCTATTTACCAGACTCAGATAAAGGCCTCACAGGAATCCCACAAATTGATTAATTCAGACGACGCAAAAATTTATCACTGGCTGATGCATTCCGAGCAACCTATTCAAATCCATCAAAGGACTGTATTATAGGTCACAACAGAGTCAGGAATACAAAAGTTGTTAGAGGGAGAACACCTGCACTAAACGCCACTGCTATCAATAAAACTGTGTGTTTGTTTTCAGTAAACTGCAGACGTATAGGGTACAACGAGGTTAAAAAAA
>JAZGTI010021451.1:0-10162 GCA_036877585.1 Botia kubotai | reverse complement strand
ATAAATCTGATGGCTATCGCTCTGGAGAGACATCAGACCATTTTTACCATGCAGCTGCACAGTAAAATGACCAACCACAGAGTTGTGCTGCTCATTATCGGCATCTGGCTCATCGCCATAGTGATGGGATTGGTGCCTACTATGGGATGGAACTGTCTGTGTAACATCAAGCAGTGCTCGCAGATGGCACCGCTGTACAGCCGCAGTTACCTGATTTTCTGGGCCGTGCTGAACCTGTTGACCTTTATGGTCATGGTGGCCGTCTACACTCGTATCTTCGTCTATGTCCGACGCAAGAACAACCGGATGAGCCAGCACACCTCTCAGGTCAAGCACAGGGAGACTGTCGTCAACCTCATGAAAACTGTCATCATGATATTGGGTAAGAGGTGATAAAGGCAAGGTTCACCCGAAAATTAAAGATTGCTGATAATTTCCCCCACCCTCAGCCCATTCAAGGTGTAGGTGATGTTGTTTTTAGTAGGGCAGTAAAGAAGATTTTCAGCTAATAGCGTTCTTTGGTGATTTATAAAATGCAAGTGCTATGTCTTTAAGATGTGAAAAATCAGATACAGGCAACACAAATTCATTCCCGTGGCTCCTGATAATATATTTAGATCTTATGTAGTGAAACAATTGGCCTGTGCAAACAACTGAAGATTATTGACAACATTATAACCTATATGGTGCATTTGGTCTCTTTAATCGCATAATTGTGCTGACAAATTGAGTTGTCATTTTTAACTATTATTAAAAAAAATTGCTTATTAGACTCATCACATCACATTCGATTCAGACTGCAAGCTTGACATGAGAGATGGGTGTTTGTTGGTGATTCATTAGGGCAGGAGATGCTTTGAAGGCACAGAATGAACCGCTTCTTTATCATGGCTGGTTGGGACACTGTTACACACAAATTAATAAACAGGCCCATACAGATGCATGCTGCTATTGTTTGTTTATAAATGCAGGTGTCATTTATTTACAGTAAATACTCATTGATCACCTGGAATTTATAGTCTAACACACAGCAGTTGTCTGCTCAAAGGAAGTCGACATTCATAAACATGCACTGGAGTGATTTGAGGGAGGAACGCCTGTCCAGGCTTGTTTAACCGGATCTGCATGTTTTCCCTCCCTCACTTTTCAGTTCTGCTCTACTTGTGTTTTCACCTTTCCAGAGAGAGGTAGAGAGACAGAGAGAGAGAATGTGTGCATGTTCTGACAAAGAGTAACCAGTCACACACGTTCTGCTAGAGTTTCTGGAAGCTTCTGCTGTAATGACTTCTGTATGTAGCTCTCAAACACACACACACACACAATTAAGTTGTGATAGATCATGTACAAACAGTCTGAGATCACCAGTCAGTTAATTAAGAATTTTTAATTTTAATAAAACAAAATATTATCAGCGATTTAACAAGACGTTCATTTGAATTGAGCATGAATTTGACAATGTCTTAGCATTTGCTTTAACTGACAGCAGCACTTGAGCTGCATCAACAAAACCTTGAAGATCCATGATGTTCTCCAAGATCTTCTCCAGCGTGGTCTTCAGTGGAAGGAAGATTATAATATAATTTTATATATTTGCTTATTTGATTAGTGACCTAGAAATGCTGAATCATTAAGTGTTATTCCTGAATTGCAAAACTGCTGACTGTTCAAAAGGTTTCCTGACCCCATCCATCAAACAAATAGCCCCACCCCAAGCTCACACCACTGGTTGAGCCAGCGTTGCTGTGTCAAGGTCATAAACTTGTTTACCCCTTTCAGGGAATAACAATGCCTTTCCTTAAGTTGTGTCTGCAAATTAAGCTGGAATATGTGTTATTAGGATTTTAGAAACATTAAAAATCTTGTTCATGTTTTAATGAAACAAATCCCAATATTCCCTTTACTGTGTACGTCCCATATTTCATGCATGCCACATGTCGTTGTGATCTTTCTGTCAGGTTGCTTTGTGATTTGTTGGACGCCTGGCCTGGTGCTTCTGTTACTGGATGGACTTTGTGACAAATGTGATGTTCTGACCTATGAGAAGTTCTTTCTGGTACTGGCTGAGTGCAACTCCTTCATGAATCCCATCATCTACTCCTACCGGGACAAAGACATGCGAAACACCTTCAAACGGATCCTCTGCTTCGCGTGTCGGCCTCACCAGAAGGGGGAGCACTCGGGTGTGCGCTTCAACACCCTCGAGCAAGAGGTATTGTCAGAGAGCAACGGATCCCACAGTCACTGTGCCAGTGTCAAACCCGGTCCCCAGCGGGCCCTTTAGCCTCTGCTGAGTCACAGCCGTTCATTGCTATGGCAACCAGAACACTTTTTCGATTCCAGTATTGGCATTCATATATTTACACGCTAACGTGCAAGAATGGCTAAAGACTGTCATTTCTGCCAACTTTTAAAGGAAAGCACAGGGCTAATTCTAACAAATTGTTATCCTCTTGCTTTTAAAATGTCTAGCAAAATGTTTCACTGAAAAGGCATGAAAGCTTCTGACGTTCCTGTGCAAACTTATCCACTACAAAGCTAACATAAACTGATATTATAATACAAAATTAAAACATACATGAATATTAAAATAAAATGTCTATATTTAGCAATATATTTAGCCAATATTAGGTACTAACAGCTAACTAACTTGGCTTGGCTGCATGGCTAGAGATGATAAAATAAATCTTGCATGATTGTGGATCTAGGAAAAGGTTATAGTGTAGTTAGAAAATAATCTGTGTCCGTCCTAACATCTTAAAGACATCGAGCCGGTAGTACAGCACTCCAGGTACTTTCAGCATAATTGAGTCTGTGAGAATGCATGTGTGTTTAGTTTGTGCTGCTTTGCTAATTTTTGTCTAATTGTTGTCTTTTTGTGTGTGTGTGTGTGTGTGTTTACTTTTTTTACTTTTTTGTGTTCAGCGGAGACGGCGCGTGCTGCAGGAGTCTTGGGTCGTATGTAGATTTAGTTGCATTTAATTTCTTGCGACTGGACTGGTTTCAATCGATAATCAGATCTTTATTATTTTAACCTGATCTGCTCTCAATTTACAATTTCCTTCCTTCTAAAAGATTGAAATATGTACGGCTTCACTAACTGTTAACTGGTGAATATACTGGGGGTTGGATGCATTTTGCAGGCTGAGGGTGGATAATGCTGATGGTGTCTGGTTTGGGTTTGCTGCTGTGCTGAAGCTGTGTGGGGAGTTCTGATATATGCTGTTATTGTGACTGTTGAGTCTGTTTGGGACAGACATTAGTGAGCGTACATCTACAGTCCTCTCTCATGTTTCTGGCTAACAGATGTGCAGCGTGTTTGTGACTCATTCCTGTGTAAGCGTGCACACTAACCGTAAATATTTGCACATTTGTCAATGTTGTGTTGCACGTAAACAGGATGAACCCCCCCCAACCACACACACACACTCAGATGCCTTCAATTCATTTCCTCTAGTGAGTGTAACTGCGTTTTTGCATGCTAATATGTGTCTAACTTACCAGCATGCTGGTTTTACTAACATGTACATGCTTTGTGTTGGTGTTTATACACCATTCAGTCAAGAATAAAATGTGCCTATTTAGTTTTTTAAAAGCTTTTTAATCCTATATGATTTTATCTATGTTGTAATTAAAAAATCTTGTTCTCAGAGTTGTGCCTAGGCCACAATCACTAAACTCCTTTTTTTAGATGGATCATATTTTGGACCAAAATCAAAATTTGGATCATATTAAAGACCATTTTAATATAAATGAACCATAATTTAAGCCCTCATTCCATACACTGTAAGTCATGTTGTCCAGACAGTATACAAATTCATTACTTTATACGATTGTTTTTCAATAGAATAAATCAATTTTAGGTGGGGAAATGTGTAGCTGTCATAACAATTTCACAAAGCGAAAAAACCACTTAACTGTAAACAGACTTGCCTTCGACATTTTGCAAAATATGTTTTTCTTATTCTGTGTTTGTTGACATTACTTTGTTAGATTTACCCGTGTGTGATAAGCGTTTAGGAAATGACTCTGTGGTTGGATGTATACGTCTGTTTGTAATCTCCAGGGGTGAAAGAGAGACTACACACAGCCATGTTGAGTTAACATGATTGGTTGTATGTATGTTAACGAGAGGGCTGGAGTCATTTCAGTCACAGCAACTGTAAAAAGACAGGTGTTTCCGTAGAGATTGAGTGTGATTGGTCATGTGATGAAGTTCAGAGCTGTATATGATTATGATCATGTTTCGTGAGTATCTGATAATCAAATGAAGTGTGTGTGTAGTCAGGGACTGCCATTTGCTCTGTGTTCTTCCACTCACTTTATCTGATGGGTCAATACAATACCATGTTTTTAAGGCTTTATATTGTCCAGAAATAAACATCTCTGCCTGCTCTCTTTAGGTTTGGTGTTTAAAATAAAATCTTATTGGGTTTTTAGGTTGGGGTTCAATCTAATCCTGTTGATCCATTTTTTTAAAACATAATCTTAAGTGTCTAAACGTCACATCTAGCACAAATGTGCTGCAAGTACAGTTAAATTAAACTACTTAAATTTAGGTTTCCCCCATTGTAAAAAGTCTATAAACTTTTCTATAAAACGTTTCTGTAGATTTTTCTATAAAAATCTAAACTGATTTTTAATCTAAACTAATTCAGCGTTTGGTTTCAATGTCCTGTTTTAACATAAAACCAACAATTTCAGAGATTAGAGGTATGTCACCAGAAGTGTCTTTGAGAGTTAGGGGTTAACTAACAGTGATGAATTCTTTGAGAGTTAGGGGTTAACTAACAGTGATGAAGTCTTTGAGAGTTAGGGGTTAACTAACAGTGATGAAGTCTTTGAGAGTTAGGGGTTAACTAACAGTGATGATAAAGTTCAGCTCGTCTGTGTTTACATTTGTGCTTCACCAGCTTTGCTTGTAGACATCCATACGCTACTGAAAGACTCCAAATGAACATTGTGTATAACAAACTGGTTCTATGCAGTGCATGTATCTCTTGATGCTTTCATGTATCGCTAGATTTCATGTTTCTTTTCTCCAGACGACGCATCACCTGGTTGAATTATATCACCTTTACATTGTGAAAGCCAGATTTGCTAGTTAAAAGGAGGAAGGCATACAAACACATTGATCAGTTAATAGTTATTTGCAGCCTAGAATTTTTCTTCCCCTCTCTCTCTCTCTCTCTCTCTCTCTGTCTCTCTCTCACTCTCTCAGGCTCGTAGAGCACGTGGCGGTGATGCAGGTGAACAGGTTAATGGAGGTCAGGTTGTACTCAAAGATGCTGAGAACATTCTGGACTCCACTGACAGCTGAAAGAGAAGGGCATGCCTGATCAGCTCATGTTATATGTATTTTAACAAAAAAAAAGAGTTTTTCAAGACCCCCATCTACTGCAGACTTGTGATTGGTCCAGTAGACCTGCATGCAGCAATGTGATTGGCTGAATGAGCTTTAATTTACTGTTAACACACTGACTATCCTGACTAAAGCTGCCTGAAGTTGAACGCCACATGGCAATGACACAAGTGTACAGAAACAAATATGAGAGTGTTTGTATGAACATTGTATCTCTTAGATGTACAGACTCTGTTATAACTGTGAATGTATTGATTGTTTTTCATACTCTGGTTATAAAACACATCAATAAAGCCATAAATTCATCAGTTGCACTATAGCTTCTAAAAACAGAAAAGCATTAATTGTGTGAGTATTTTTTTTCTGTGGAAAGGGCAAATTAGCCAGTACAACTCACACTAAATGAGATGGAAATGTGTTTAATGAGGAACAACTCTTATGTATAATGAGTTGGGTTTACTCAGTAATTATCAGTTATAAAGATTTCAGATACTTAGCAGAATCTGTCCCCACGGAGTGGCCAGACCACAAAGATATATTAATTACTTTTAAACAAGATAGTATACAAGCATGCACTGAACCCCTGGAATTAGGAGTTAAATACTAATGAGCATCATGGTAAAGATTGTGACTGTCAGTGAGGTGAGCAGATGGGAAACATCTGTATTTGTACAAATGAAGTTAGACGTTTACAGTTTCTTAAAGACAGGTGCTTCTCAATACTCAAACTGATGCTTTCTCGCTCCTCCAGCCTATGAAACAAGTAATCTCGAGGGACATCAGCTAGGAAACACTGGTCATATGCGAGTGCTTTTGTCTCTGTGTACTGTTCTTCCCTCGCATCCTAACAGGGTGCAGCTAAGACGCAAGGAAAGGTATCAAGTACGCACAAATAAGAACCGAGAAGCAGATTTGGATTAGAAAATTCTGAAGTGTTGTGATGACATTCCAATTACACCTCAGTTGAGATGTGCTGGGACTCATCAGACTGTTATCATTATGTAAAATAAATAAAACTCAGGAGGAGGAAATAGCTCATACCTAGGCGTGAAATGTCAGAGCAATCTTTCGTGTTAATATTATTTAGCATGGAACATGGGATTTTGCATGCTAGAATCACAAGATGCATGAGCTCACTTAATTTCGTGGTCTTCTGATGTTTTATTTAGGAAATAACTGATGTGTATAATAACTAAATGACACAGTTATAGCGTTCCAAAATCAAAAGTTAAACTTTTTTATAATTATGGACTTAGTCTATTGAATTGTACTGCATTGGTTTTATTAATTTTAAATGAAAACCTCAAACTAGTTTGCAAAAGTAGTTTTTTTTTAAATGCTCTCAAATATTTAAAGAGCAGTTCTGTTGACAGCAATGGTTTTAGGAGTAAAGTTGTTTACAATTAGGAGACCCAACATCAAAATTTTGTATGTATGTCAGACGTTGCATGACGTGCAATCATTAACCCACCTGAAAAATGAGGTCGTGCCTCCCAGTGGCCAATTTCTTTCAAAATTCTCACAGACCATTGGGGTCATGAATCAAAAAGGCCTGCTGCTTTTAATTCCAATCTGACTCTTTGTCTAGTGTTGAAGTGTTGAAACTTCATTGGCTGATGGCGACCATGTTTTTAAGATAATCTAATGTCCTCATACAAAATGATAACACCTTGGACAAACCCATTGCATGCCATTTTTCAAGTGGATTGAACTAACTTTGGAATAATTACAGTAATTTATTTGACATGTTATAGTACCACCTAGTGGCCAATCGCAGCAATTATTTTCAAAGGACCACAGGTGAGACTCCTACATACATACCATACGTTCACATTTGGTGACCATATCTTATTTCCTTCCCATAACCAAAAAGTAGCCCTGACCACTTCGACTGTTTTGGCATCGCGTCACCACTGTTATGTGTGTATGTATGTATACTGTGTGTATGTAGACTGTACTTAATAGTTTAAGTAGATTAGTGCCAGGTTGGGTGAACTTAAAGTTTTAAGTTTTCATTAAAAGTGACAGTTGTCAATGTATGGTAATCCATACTGGAAATGTAAACACACACCAGGAGCAGTGGGCATTCTTGACTGTTTGAGTAAAGACAACATTAGGGTTTACAGTGCCCAACAATAAAGGAAACGGTATTGTACTGTTTTGTCTAATATCAGTTCTAGATTTAGCTGATAAAATGGTTTACGTTTGCAAACATACACAAGTGTACACTTGAATGTTTATTACCTTCATCTGTAATAAATGCACAGTCATGCTCCATGATTTCTGAATGTGAGTGAATAATGACACAGAGCTGATGGTGTGAAACTTCACAGCAAAATGTACATGGCACATGTTATGATCAGAATGTTTAAGATAATCATCAGCTCATTTTCTAGTCTAGAAATGGTTCGTCTGTTTGGAAGATGCTTATATGTTAATATGCTTCTTTATGTTTATGGGCAGGTCTTTAGAAATGTTGGTGTCAGTATTCTTCAGACATGCTAACTGAATTGGGGTCTTCAGACTACTGGTATGTATAGAATTTATGTGAGTGAAGACTCTGGTGTTGGTCAAGGATTATGTGACAATATTAAAGGCTTTTGTTCTAAAATGATAATTCATGGTAGTCAGACTTGTGAGATCTTCAGTGTGATATTTTGTAAATGCAAATGTTACAGATACATTTCAGTAGCAACAGTTAAAATCTGATTCTCAAATGCACATTTTGAGCATTAAAGCTGCATTAACATGTGATGCTAGTACAGAAGAAACATATCAATGAGACATACAATCGAATTCATGATGTTTTGTAGTTTTTGAAGTTGATGATTCTGCTGGCTTGATGCTGATTTATTTCCTGAAATATTCCTCCTTCTGAGGGTCACTGAATCACTGGATTTCTGTCACATGATCGATGTATTCAGCTGGAATTTTTTCCTCTGCAGCTTGTCGATGGTTTTTGCTGCTTTAGTCACATTAGAGACTCAGCCCATCAAATAGAAACACAATTTCACTTTTGTCATAAATGTTCTCATTTTCTGTTTTGCTCAGTTCACACACAAACAACAGTAGAGGTTTTTTTTAATAAGTGTCTGACGACTGCTCAAAAACTGTGTGTGAGAGACAGATGTACTGTATATGTGGTTTACAAGGACAAAAATTTGAGAATGGTGTGTATAACAATGTAAACATGGTGTACATGGACACGTTCTGTGTCCTCATAAAGCACATTACTTAAAAATACTAAAGGGTGTTTTTATTTTCATTTAAAAATATTTTTTTGTGAGGTTTAGGGGTGGAGTTAGTGGAAGGGGATAGAAAATTGTCTCCACCCTATTTTACTCCCAGTTATCATGTGACTGTGTGAAACTGTTTGCCGGGGCATTTACCAGTGTGCTGTCTCTGCCATACTGCACCAGTATACCATTGAAATTTGTATGAAGGAATATGGGAATAAACCCCCCTGTGGTAACGTATCCTCCAGCCTCCTGTTGCCATGTCACCATTACACACACACACACACACACAGCTGTGCATGATGTCAGCACTGTCAGGATTCGTGTCTTTCTGAAATGTTTTTATGGTCACTCATTAGTTTTGCTCAGAATTAAGTTTTACTTGCTATTGTAACTTTCCACTGTGTTCTGTCTTTCATGTGGTTTGTTACTCAGTGTCACACTGTATTTCTATGGCTGTTTCTATGATTGTTACTGTTCCCCACATGTAAACACTAATTTGCATCTGTAATGGTGTGAACCAAATGACCCCTACAATCAAAGATCAATAGCCAGGATGGCTATATATTTCCTGCCTATTGTAAGGTTTCCAGGAGGAGGTCCTAACAGTCTGTTTCAGGGCCATTTAATAGCAGGTATAAGGTTTGGTCACACAGACAGTACTTTGGATTAAGATTCTAGAAGTTTGGCATCAGCCCAGAATCTTGCTTTACTGTATATATTAGAAACATTCATTGTTGAGCCACCCAAGCCAAATACAAGAAATATTAGAATATTTCACTTTGAGAATATTCACTTTGTACAGTATGAAAACCATTACGTCTATGGAATGTCCCCATAATGTGTGTTTGTGCGTTTATGTTTTTGTGTTGAGTACAGGCAGACAGCTCTCTGAGCACCTCTTCCTGCATGCTGACATTCATTCATTTTTTTATTGTGCATTATTATGCCTCCATCCATGAATACACTGGTAAGGAATTACGTTACAGAAAACAAACATTAAGATGAATTTCAGAGAATAAGTGCAGTGGGAACATTGATAGATATAGTAATAATAAGTAACTAGTAGTCAACATAGACTTTGAACATATAGCACACTACATCTCGAACCAGGCTTGGGTTTGTTGAAGTTGATGAGTTATAAAGTATTTTGAGTTTTGACCCTTATGCAAGTATTTACAGTAACAGAGTACTGACTTTGTCAAGCCAACATGATGATGGACTCTAACTATCGTCACCTGTTGATTATAGTTAGTATCCAATTTCAGACGATCTGGTCATTGCTTCTCTCGATGCAGAGAAAGCTTTTGACCAATTAGAATGGCCTTATCTTTTCGCAGCCCTAAGAAAATTGGCGAGAATTTTGAAAAGTGGATAAGAATTCTCTATCATAAGCCATGCGCAAGGATTCTTACTAACAGAATTCTTTCTCCTCCATTCAGTCTATATAGAGGTACTAGACAGGGCTGCTTACTATCGCCTTTACTCTTTGCCCTGGCCCTTGAGCCCCTTGCACAGTCTATTCGCTCTAACCCCAACATATATGGATATAGCACAAAGAATACAG
>JAZGTI010021450.1:0-10163 GCA_036877585.1 Botia kubotai | reverse complement strand
CACAAACAGCCCTGAACATCTTAGCCGTCACTAGACACCAAAGTCAGACAGATCATGTGTAATACATCAGACAAACTGTTCATCAGAGAGTGATTAGTGCTCTCTGTTACAGGCTACAGGAGAACAAAGAGCCTCCCGTCATGTTGCAATCAATGACAACACCTTCTATTCACTGTCTTCATCTGTCTCACTCCATTCATTTATGCTGTATATAGTGATCGATAGCTCACTGCTGGTACAGCCTCTTTCTGCTGGATCCATTCACTGGCCTGATGAAGTGAAGAGCAAGAGACTGTATTAGCACAGCGGCTGCTCGCACCTTCAGCCGAGCAGATTCATTATTGACTCGTCTGGCAGAGGTGAAGCACATGAGACATGGCAGGACGGAATATGGGTCAAACTCAACATGAAACGCTGTTAAAGTTTATTTTACTCATTACTTGTTTTCCATTTATTTCCATATTCCTGCAGATTTAAGGCAATAAAAAAACAAGACCAGTCTGGACCAGTTTAAATTGAAAGATGGTCTTAACTGGTTTTAGATGGACAGTGCTGGTTAAGATGGTTATTGTTGCAGATAGACATGCTACAACCACTGAAGGGACCAAAACACATACTGGTAACCAGCGGAAGGTTTTACAGGGTATTAGATGAGTTTTTCAGCAGGAAAAGAGAGAAATTAAAATAAAAGGAAATGAAGAGGCTTTATTACAGATTCTCTTCCTGTTGGGCAGATGTTAAGTGGAGCAGCGCAGAGAGCAGATCAAACGGGCGGCTGGCTCCTCAGATCCTGGGCCAGTTTGCCACATGGCTGCGGCTCCCTGGGGTAGGGGCGGGGTTTAGAAAGGAGGGGGAGGGGCCAGGCAGGGCTTCACTCTCATAGATTACAGAGATTCTAACAGGAGTTAGAATAGAACAGAGAACTTCTGCTATCTGTGTGGTTTAACACAGGAGTATTTTATCACAATATGATCATGACACGAGTCAAAACCTCTAAAGTTTTGTAGAAAGCATATCAGCATAGAATAAAACAAAGCACAAAATAAAGCACAAAGGAGATCTCTTTAAAATGTTTTATTTAGACAGCAACGGGTTTAAATGGAAAGTAAATGGAGAATTTTGCTGTTTTTCTGCTTATGCCCAGATATCTGAATGATGCTTCAAACTGTGCTCAGATTTGCCAAGACGATCAAAAGTTTTTTAATCCAAAGTCATTAACTTTAAAACAAACTTAAATATTCATTGAGTGTTACCAGAAATGTTCACTGTTAAATAAACACAGTGACAATGTAAATACCATCAAAAGAAAGAATGAAGAAACAGCTCTAATCCTTACAGTATTAAAAAACACATTCACCACTTCATCAGCAGCTCATTAGTCTGGAGAAAGAGGTGAGTCAAACCAGCTCAACCAGCCTAACCAGTTTAACCCAGTGAGGCAAGATGACAGCCGTGCTTCTGATATGAGACAACATAACCATACTGAAAGCTTTTACAATGAACACACTGCATGATGAAACAGGTTGAGGTTGTGATGTCATTCATATTCATCTGCATTTGTAGCCCACAAGACAGAAATCACTAGAGAGAACTCAACAATGTCTCAAACTGAGCTCAGGTTTGCAAACAGCAGTCGGATCTCTGAATAAACTCTGTCCTCATCAAATTCTCCCCAAGAGCTATTAACTGATATCACTGATTTCACATATAGCTGGTAAATAAAAACCGCTGGGCAATATCTGCGCAATGCAGATTATTTCGAGCAAACATGAGAACTTTACTCACCCTGTCGTCATTTCAAACTGTATGACTTCAGACTGTATGACTGTATTTCAAACTGTATGACTTCAGACTGTATGACTGTATTTCAAACTGTATGACTTCATTCTACTTTTAAACACTGACAGAAATCACTTTCACTCAGAGGAGGAAAGACACCCCTAAGAAGACATTAAGACTCTTTTCAGTATTACGTTCATTTTTCAAACCGATTGTCAAAATGTTTTCAAGATTTTTCCAACAAAACTTGAGCTTTATGCTTAAACAAGTGAAACTTCTATTCTTTGAAACATATGAACTTATACACACAAAAAAATATGCATTCACCAATAATGATGTTTAGATGTTTACTGGAAAACAAGACAAAAATACTAATAAGAAAATGCTTTTTGTTTTAGTGTAGAGTCACAAGAATGACTACAATATGATAACTAATGACAGCATGTTCTTTAGCAGGAGGAAGTGTGTGTGTACCTGTGTGTGTTTTGTCTGTTTTTATGGATTTGTCATTATTTATCTGCCAAGACTCCAATTTTATTTATCTCCATTTTCATTGATGCATCTGGCAGACGCTTTTATTCAATGAGACCTACGGTGTGTTCAGTTAATACATTTCTATCATGTGATCCCTGGGAATCGAACCCGACCTTGGTGTTGCAAGTGCCATGCTTCACAAGTTGAGCTACAGCCACTGAACTTTCACTGTCCTTTCTCACATTCCATTAATGTGTATATTTAAATCCATGTAAACACACACACACACACACACACACTTAGCTTATGTAGCCCATTTCCACAGAACCATATGTAAGCATTAGTGCTAAACAGAGCAAAACACAGTGGCTAGATAAGACTATAGCTTTCTTACACAGCCAGACGATGACCAGAGAAGATTTTCCTGCTGTTGTGAATAAACATAGCCAACTGCCCTGCTTTTCACAGCATCTCCTCTGACTAAGCATAGCTCACATGTACACACACACAGGCGCCAGTGCTAGAAACAGGTGATGCTAACTGTGCCCAGGACACTAGCCAAGAGCCACTGAGTCATGCGGACAGAATTACTGCCGCAGACGCGGATGGTAAAGTTTACAGATGTCATTCTGGAAGCCCCACACGCTGACCGCCGCATGTGAGCTTTAAAAGGAGATGTGTTAGACCGAACTATTTGTGTATTCATGGTTAGTGTGGGTCAGCGCTCATAACTAACTGCTGATATCTCTCTCCTGAGTCATCTGTCTGGCAAATGAAAGAGAAAAAAGACATGCAGGGGCAGAAATGAAAGTATGTAAATAAATATGGCAGAGATGAAGATGATAACAGTCAAATAATGTCGAAGAATCGACTGTACGGAGCAGAAACAAGAAGCTGGCAAGAAAACATTCATCTTAACAGTATGTTTGCTTGTATGGAAATTAACCATCAGCCTAAAACAGCCAATCAGGACGGACAGAGTCGTGATAGAAATGCCATGTTAATGACAATACAGTTACAAGTTACAAGTGGAGTTTATTTTCATGTCAGCCATATACAAGTACAAACACTGAACATCACAGACACATCACAGACACACAGACAGTGTATATGGACACGACCACTGAACTTTATTTAAATATATATCTTCTGTGGAAGGCGCGGGTCCATAAAATGTTCGTCCATTCATTGCATTCGGACCAAATGCAATGACGGGATGTCCTACTAGCCTGTCAAACTGTGTGTGTGTTCATGTGTTGGAGGAGGCGTGACTTTGGATCTTGTGCTTTTAAAGGCCGCTTGCTTTTGCTAGCCTCTCTGAAATTGACTGCACTACCTTTAATGGAGAAAGACTGTTTTTTCCTTCAGTAAAGCCGATATTGTAGAGGAAGGAAGCCACAGCTGTTAGTGTGCCGTTAGGAGTCTAACTGAAGAGTCTTTCTGACATCTCCTGCAACACACACACACACGGGCCCAGTAACTGACTCTGAGGAGGATGTGTCATTAGGAAAGAACGTTGCCATCCAGAGACTGACTGTCAATCAAACGTCTCAGTCAGACGCAGTGTGTAAAAGTTGATGAGTTTGAATTGGAACACAAATGATGACCACTGAAATGAGACATGTACTGTGGTTTCTCTCTCATTCAGAGTTTGTTCGGTGGATTAGTTATTGCTCTGACAGCTTCACAGTTTCTGAGGAATAAGTTCTTACACTTTAACTGTCTCTGCTATACAGGAGAAAGTTTAGCCCTGAAACAGTACATCAGCTCATACATGCTCTTCTGAAGCGTGTGACTGTGGTACTGCAGTTGTATGTTGTCATGCATGTGTGTGCATGACTGCAGTATGTCTGCATGAAGGAGATCTTTGGTTACGCTACTTTGCATGTGGGTACAGAAGTGTGGCTAGTCAGGCAGCCACAGTCTCCGCTGTCTCACCACACACATCCACGCAAAACACATTCAAATGTTCAACAGGCAAACTAAAGAAACACACACACAAAGCCTCGGCACATTCCACTGAAAGAAACAACTGACTGATGCCAAGATGCCACTAGTTACACAACTAACTAACCAAGCAACTGAATAACTAACTAACACTTCAAAGGTAATATGTTTGCCAACCAATAGTATAGCATAACTAAAAGCTACTTCTCTAATTATTTTACACATTATGCAACATTATCCTACAACACTCACACTCTCTCTCTCCATTTAAAAAGATTCATTGATTCACTCATATGGGTACGCAAAATTTTAAGTCATTATTGTAGTGATTTACACATTTAAAATGTTACGGTTGAGCCCCAAAACCGCTTTTGTGTCGTTAGCAACATTTTGTTTGACGTGTTAACCAGCTTGACCGTAACCAAACAATTTAAAATTCAGTTTTGAACAGGTTTCTCCAACCCTAGATATCAAACACACACAATCATATTTTGCAGTTCACATTTGCACGCTGGTTTTGCACATATCCTGTACATACGAAACTCACAGCAAGAGAGAGAGAGACAGAGAGAGAGAGAGAAAAAGAGTGAGTGAGAAAGCGAGAGAGAGAGAAAGAGAGAGACATGTTCTGCATGCACCTTGCAAAAGCAGCAACTTCCTGTCAGAGCCGAGAAGTGAAGCTCTACTCCACCTTCTCAAATGAGGCCTGAGGTGTTAAAACAGAGTCACAGCCAGACAGTTACTTTCTACAAACATCTACAGCCAGAAGCTGTTGACTCACAGGAAAAGCGTGTGTGTGTGTGTGTGTGTGTGTGTGTGGTTAATAATGGAGAACACAGAAGACCTCAGAGTTCCAGGCCTCTTATCTGCTCCAACAAAACCTCTCTGTGGTTTGTGAGTGTACACAGAAGAGCAGGCGTCTCTCCTCTCTCTACACACGAGTGTTATGAAACACTCCGTCTCTCACATTATTTTACATGCGTTTGGTTCTGACAGGTGATTTCCATAAGGAAATGTCCCTGTAAGCGACTTTACAGATATGAGGTGGTTATGGATTCCATTCGGATGTGCAGAACCTCGATTGCTCACATTGTATAAGAAGCTGGACCGGATTGTTGGCTGGCCAATCAGAATTTGATTTAATATAATGTGGTCAGCCAATCAATGTCTGCCCTCCAAACAATTATTGAAATGAAATGAAACTGTGTGTGTTCATATCAAAACAAACGTCTCTGGAGAAATACACTTTAAACCTCTTTTAATTAATGCAAAGCAATTACAACAAGAATCACCATACATTCATATATAGACACTACAGACAAAAAATGTTTTTTACAGTGATCAATTAATTTGGTTTTGGAATAATTTTCTTGTACAACAAGCCCTTTTCATGCAATAAAAACAGCCAAATTATTGAAAGATGTTTATATTTTAGTTTACACACTAGAAAATACACACACGAAAATACTAGAACTACACTACAAGACATGACAAAGTCTTTCCTAGTATTGCCCTTTTTATTTACTAAATAATGTTTGTGTAAACACAGTCACAAACATATTCCCAACCTAAGCATACTATTTTAGATCAACAACATTGAACACTGCACAATGACTAAATACTTTCAGCAATTTCATGCTCCTCTCTCAAATGGGAGCACTCGCTTCAAGCATCAGTCCTCTACACGACTCCCAGCATCTTTATCTCCCCTCATGGAGACACTCGTCTGATGGTGGTGCCACTGGAAACATTCCCATCATGGCTCTGTCCGACACTGGGCTCAATAGCGGCCTGTCTGTCTACCAGACAACGGCTCAATATTACCAGGACCAAATTCTCTGTGTACAGAGAGTAAGAAAATCCATTTCTGCAGAGCGACACACGAGCGAGCTCAGGAAACTGGATATAACCTCGTCAATGAGCAGCAAGGTGCAGAACTGTGATACAGAGAGATCAGCGTTTCACTCTTTAATACATATCAGGTATTACACAGAGATTAAACCTTCAGAAAGGTCTTCAGGAAGTGCTGTGAGGAGCGGCCGGCGCAGTCAGTGTTCACGACTGTTATTGTGTCGAAAAATATCAATTTACTTTGTGTTTTCAATGGGCGGTTTCATGTAGTAATTGATGTTATTTACTAAAGGTTCAGCACAAACCACATTCCCATAACTGCAGAGGCCGATACAAGCGTCACCCGTATCGACACCTTCTCCAGGTTCCACTAAACTCTTAAAACTCCTGCACAACAGCCAAATAACACAGGAGAGAGCAGGAGGAATTTATGACCCCATACGAGACCTTTCTGAATCTGCATGGACCAGGCAAAGCAGCTTCCTTCTCAGGTGTCTGGGGATGCAGATAACCTCAATCAGCTGTGGACAGGCACAAGGCCACTGGGTCACAAACCCCGAGTCTGCAGATTCACAGGCCAGAGACGACACTTAAAGCACCATAAATCCATCTGTGCAACACACTCGAACCTGCAGCACCAGACAGCTGGAGGGCGTCTGCAAGAAGGAAACAGGTGACGGCTGAGGGTGAAGGTGGATTCTTTTGTAGATACAGAGGTGAAGCGTGACCAGTGTGCCGTGTTCAGTAGTTGACTGTTTTATATGGCACTTTTAACACCCCTCTCTGTTGACACCACCCCCAAAAACACACACAGAAATGCTGTTGCTCACTACAGCTAAACAAGCTAAGCTACTTCACACAGCTTGCCTAACATCTTACGTCACAAAGCATTAAGTAGCATCAAACAGACACCTTTCATTCAGTGACACAGTAATGCTGCATTGTCCACCAATGAAGTTCCTCCAGATCCAAAACAAAACAAGCCACAAATTCATCCATCTTCATACATTCAGCTGTGATTGTATAAATCAATCATATCATCTGATGTGTTCTATTTGAAATGATTTTGCCTCCTTAATGCAGTTAGCTAATTTTGTTAGCTGTTAATGTAACAGACTACTTTAAACTAGCTCCTCTGTTGTGCTTATGCTGTCAGGCCAGAAGATCATCGTGCTTGGTTCCTCTTACATTTACAAAAACATAACATACAGTATGCTTGCTGTACGACAGAGTGTGTGAGCATACAAGATTAACACACAACAATCTGATAAATGACACCACAGGTAGATGTGCGCTAAACCCCCTCATGTGTCCACCGGTTAGCGCTAGCAAAGAGGAGACATGTGACTGGTGGATGGGAAAAGACGTGCACACAGAAGCTCGTACCTCCATGTGCTCGTATACGTATTTATGTGCAAATGTGCACAAGCAAACACAAGTGTAACCAGAGCAGAGTGTATTAACAACATTCACAAAGAGACACTGTCCACATGAGACGGTCATGTTCCAGAGGAAGGAACACATGTTTGTAGTGTTAGGCAGCATTTCTTCAGACGTTACATCATGTGAAGATGGTTTTCCACTGATGTCACATTTATCATTCTTTTAAATAAAAACAATCTAATCTTTTGGTTTGTGTTCAAGTTTTGAATAGAAACAGACATTGTCCAGTAATAGGCATCACCACAACCAGGTCAATCAGTTCATAATAAAATTTTTGTTAAAATGTCCTGCAAAAATAACTATGTACTATTACTATATATGTACCTATATGCACTATAACAGCTAAATGACTCATACTGTGATACCCCTAGAGGAACACACACAGGAAACAAATTCACACCTGGTGCACACAGTCTGCACACAGGTGAAGCACATGTTATACTACATACAAAAACACGTTCAGTTCAGTCTTCTACATCAACAGGAGAATAAAGTTTTTTATTTACAATAATGTGGCCATAGTCTTGACTTTGAGAAGTGAAGTCGTGAAATCTTGTTCACAAGAGCAAACATGCATGAGGTGCGACTGATAAACTTCCTGTGTTAACTGACAGCGCTCACACGCATGTAAACACGTGAAAAAGAGACTCAACCTTTCAAAAGGATCCTATAGTACTATCTTCTGTTCAAAAGGTATTAAATAATGTATTTAAATATGTGTAAAAACACAGTAAAAATGCCTAAATGACACTGAAGATTTCAGGAGGACGGTTCTGAATGAGCCAATGAACTGAGCAAAAAGTATCCATTGAGTTAAACACACACACACACACACACACACACATCTAAAAATTGAGGCAGAAAATGTGTCAGTTTAGGAATTATTGGGTAATTTCCATTCAGCACAATCATTTCAGTACTGAAAACTAAAGTCTCATGTTGGCCTTGGCTGTGACTTCACACACCCTCTGGCGTATTAAAAATCACTTGAAGATTTTTGCACACAGACACTAATAATGAGGGAAACTCCAGTGTGCTGAGCACAGAGCCATGCGGCATCTCTCTGTGTCATATCATAATATATCATAAAAAAACAGAAGTGATGCTTACTGTTGCAACTCTGATATTAACTGTATATCATGCAGTACATTAGTAAATCTTTGCATATTGTAAATTAATTTTAATGTTTGTCTTGAATCCAAAACTACTAAACATGATTTTCAGCACCACCATACAGTACGCTGTGTTATTATATCACATTCCTTTAGAAATGCATTGGATAAACAGAACAGAAACAATGTAAAGATAAAAATTCCTATGGATTATTTTTAAAAAGAAACATTCATGAGGAATTTCTCCAGCTAATGCATATCTCAACCAGTAACCAGTAAAAATCTGAATGATCTCAAAATCATGAAAGCAATAATTGGGTATTTAAGCAATGAGCTTTTGTTTCATTGTGCTGATGACACAACAACATCTCCATATGATCAAAGTCCACAGACAACGCATGAAACACGCTGGAGCGCACTGCACATTGGCTGGTTGAATGATGTTAACTAGTATTCACTAACCCTCAGCCCTGTGGTTTTCAGCCACAAGCTTTCAGTACTTCAGTCACACTGCAAACCAGCAGTTCGCTGTTGTCATGTTGTGTAAACACAAGCATCGACTTCCTTGTCGCATGAATTTAAGTAACTCACCAACCGAACATTTCAAAATATAAACACGATAAGAGTCACAAACAATCTTAGATACTCACCTCTGGTGAAGCAAGGCTGGTAGGATGAGAAGTTTTCAAAGATGCTATTGGAGGCCATCACAACTGACTGCTTCTCCAGCACTGAGCCCTCCTCTTCAGTCGAATCCAACACCTCTAACTTGATTTGCTCCCTAATTTTGAAGGGCTCCCTGCTCTGCCCTGCAAAGACCAAAAATACGACCATGACACATGCTAGATGGTTTGCACACTGAACAGAAGCAGCCACCATGCTAAGCTCAAACATAAACTGGACCTAATACCCTAACATGCAGTACACACCCACACCCTGGAACCTATGGTCGCCATGCGCAGGTCCAGTGATGTTAGCAGGGCGGTTCTGTTCTTGGAATCTGTGCATGCTTCACAGACAGGGAAGATTGCGATCAGCGGTCACCGTGTGGTTGACTGATGCTTACCCTCGTGCAAAATAGAAGCAGCACAAATGCGTCGCTGTGGTTTTTTACAGCAATTTGGCTGATTCACACTCTGACATCAACACGTCGTGTCATCACCCTCCTCCCCCTCGCGCTCTCTTTGGGTATCTATCTTTATCTCACTGTTCTCTACTGCCTGGTGAGCCGCCTGCGAGCGGTCGCAGTCTTGGTTTGTGGTTGAGGCGGCCAACAGAATGCTGCTCCCCAGCCAGATGACAAGTTTAACTGTTCCCCACAACTGCAGAGAAAACACTAAAGCAGCCAAGTGCCATTGGGCCGTTGGGGTCACATGTTCCAGCACTTTCATTCAGAGTTTCTTCTGCACAGGTTTTGTTCTGCGTTATCTGCTGTTTGGACTCTATCAAACACCACCTGTCCACATTTGCTTGAAAAGCAGGAAATAGTTGTGGTCTGTTTCAATTGTAAGAGTGTGTGATGGGGCTGAAAGTGAGTTTAACAGTGTGTGTGTGTGT
>JAZGTI010021449.1:0-10163 GCA_036877585.1 Botia kubotai | reverse complement strand
AGTACAACTAATAAAACTCAGATATTTTGACACAACAAATAAAAACACAAGTTCTTATGTACAACTACTTTATTTCAATATTCGTACAAATTGATATACTCAGCTGACAGTATGCAGTACAACGCCCCGTAAATGCTTGGAGGACAAAGCACAGCACATAATCACACTCAAGGCAGCAGAACAATTAGCAATCAACAGAAAATTGCCATCCATTACAATAAGTATAAAGACCAATAACAATAACAAAAGCTTTAACTGAGGGGGTGGCCAAATTTATGTTACTGGGAAACCTACCCACTGTACATAAGGAATTGAGAACACCAAGTCCATATATAATTAGCCAGTTATTATAGTGCATGTTTAGAGCAGGAAAAAGTGCTTTTTATATTTGAAAGATGCCATCTGCTCTCTATTGCAAATAACTGCTTGTTGAATGAGTTCTAGATCTTTTAGTTGCTCCTCCATGTAGAAGTCTGATATCTTTGATTTCCTAACACAGGTTTTGTTAGTGTATTTGAAAGCAGATCTGGGTGAACTCTCTGCTAGACAGGGGCTTCTTGTTTAAATGTAATGCAGTAAACAAAAGAACCAGATTAAAACCAAACTAAACAGTTATACAGTGTGTAGAAAGACGTACATAATCAATACTAACATAAACGTCTATTTTACACTTTAAATAGGGTCATGCACTTTTTTTAATGAACAATAGAGACAACTGAAAAACCACAATAACAGAGCCATAAATGAAAATCAATGATCGCAGTACAAACCTCCTAAAGGTTTGTAATCCAGTCAAGTACAAAGGAAGCTATAAATGACAGAGGAAGTGGTTTGGTCTTTATAGTAAACACAAGGGCAAGGAAGACCTTAGAGAGATTGAGAGATAAACTCTCACTACAAACAAAAATACCCTTTGAATATTCAGTGTACAACAACCTTCAGCAAAATATAGACACGAGAAGCGTATCGAGAGTGAAAAACTCATCTCGGTCTCAGAAGGATGACACAAATACAAAAGAATGGAGTACTGAAAAATTAAGCCAATCAAGGTGAAGGTTAAACCAACCCAAAAATGTTAGTATTTGCCCACGCGGTACAGAAATATTTAAATATTTTAAATAAATTAATTACAAAAAAATCAAACATTGCATCCCTTCAACAGACCAGGGCCTGGCCATAAGAGAACGATAAGAAACAAAGAATGCAGTAGGAAAGAAAACACATAGGCGGAAAGCCATTAGAGAGATGGAAGGTATATTGGGTAAACAATCCCAGTGGAGAGATGGTGGATTGGTTCTGAATGCTTTAGCAGGACACCTCCATGGTTTGCAGTCTGGTCTGGTTGTCATGGACGGAGCCGCCTGTGGCGCCCTCCATCTGTGAGCTGGTGTGTGTGCGACTGCGGGAGCCCTCGGACGATCCCATGCTGGAGGCGGAGTGGGTGCGAGAGCGCGCCAACCTGGTCATGCTAGCAGTGGGCACTGAGAGAGGGAGAGAACATCAGAAGAGGTATGAAATACATACAAACTTCCGTACCTGCTTGAAACACAGCAAGTGGAAGGATCCTAAGTGAGGGGCATGTGGTTCAGCTTGTGCTCCCAGCATATGGATCCAAACACATGGAGGTCCAACGGGAGAATAATGAGTCTCCTCACAGTGAGGACAATTAAATTGTGTTTTGATGCCACATCAGAAACGGGTACAAACCAAACCTCCTGTATATAGTGCAGGGGATTTTGGGCAATATTAGCCTAAAACCATGTGTAACCAAAGTACTTATAATGCACTATAATTTGACACTACTTATATATATATTTATATATATATAAACCCTTGTAAACTATATAGTATGGACAGTACGCAAATTGGGATTCAGCTCTAGTCAGCCTAAGAGTCTTTTAAGAGTGCTTGGATCAAAATAATTTCTAAGGTCACCCTGTTCAGACACTGCTGTCATTATTCTCCCATAAAGAAAAGAGAATTCCTGGGTCAGGATCAAGTTCAGATTCATTTTTACCATTGCAGAAAAATGAATAGTCAAACTGACAATACAAAATGTGGCATGCAGAGTAAAGGCATGTTTGTAGGTGAATCAGAAAAAATTAAAACACCAGTTGATAAAGTGAATAATAAACACATAAACACACACACAAAATAACCTTCAGACATCTTAAAATTACAGATAAACATGAACAACATACTGACAAATGTCCACTTATGCTTAACACGCTATGACGTAGACAAAGACATCTGTATGCATGTTAATGGAAAGACAGTGAGGACAGGTAGCATGGTAGGTTGAGATGAAGGGCTTAGGCGCGGCTAAAAGTGCTTGCTGATCTCCTGGTACCTGATTCGCTGTTCAGGTGGCTAAGAAGCACATGGGGGACTGTTGGCATTGGACATAAGGGTCCAGAAGGGAAAGAAAGAGGGAAAAGCACAATGAGGTAGAAAAAGGAAGGACACAGGAAAGAGATTTTCTGATATTACTTACTGACACAGGAAGGAGAGAGAAAAGGAAATTAGCAGATTAAGCAGAAGCTATCGGAGAAAAGGCAAGGAAAGAAGGGAAGCAAGACTGGGTGATGGGAATAGCCTTGACAGTTAGTGTCAAAGCCCAAGTAAGTAGCCAACAGTGTGGAACAACCTTTTTCTATTCAATAGGTACAATTAATTTTGGATATATTAGATTAGATAATCAGGTATTAACATGAATATCCATCAAACGTCACAGATATTTACTACAACTTTAAATACCAACTCCAAACAGTTTAACTCCACCTTTAATTCATAAAATAACCTACAAACAAAGAACATTAATCTCTGTTGTTTTAATTCTCAGATTGTGGTCAAAGTAAAGAGCGAACTATGAAAGTTAGAGAGAGAAAGTGAGAGACAGTGAGAGAACTTCTGTGGATGGGAAACTATTTTCTGTAGGGATATTCCCCCAAATAGGTTTACGTGTGTGTATGAAGGTTTGTGATGGGTGAAAGTACAAATTATACACCCCAAACAGTTACCAAGAAAAGAACAAAACAACTAACAACAGATCACACTTAACGGACTGAAAAGACAGTGGAATTCACCTGTGCTACCCTCCCACTACTAAAATGCAAACGTGACAATGGCAGCATCGACCAATGAATGTTAATCGCTCTCCTAGTTGACTAATTTTCCAGACAGTGCGTTAATGAGGAACAACAGAAGACCAGTGACCTACAAAAAGGTTAACAGATCAGACGATTAGGAGGAATATGTAACTAATATCAGAATTTGAACAAACACTTTTGGACTGAGTTTGGATACTTCATGTTTCTCACACTCTAGATACAGACCTCATTGTTCAATATAAAAAAGCCTTTTATAGTAACACCCATGCTAGTGAGAAGTCAAATGTGGTGAGAAACATATGCTCTGAAATGTCATGTTTTTAAAGAGGTACGGAACATTTAAATAAGTTTGTTTCTGATCCCTTCCCATTTACTGCTGATTTCACACTTACATTCACGACTGCTTATTAACACAAAATTAAAAAATGGTGACCCCTAATACAGCCTATAAAACTGCTAAAATACTGTTTACCAGTTGCCAGGCAACCAGGCATTAAAACCCAGTTTTTCATTAATAATGCTCTTCAAAGTTGTGATTATCACTTGTAAATTGGTGCATGTGCCAAACTGGTGTTAATAAACGCATGCAATACAAGCACATCTGAAAGTATACGTGGGGGGTGGTGAGAAAAAGAACTTTCTTTTTTTTTCTTTGAAAAATACATTTTTCAGAAAATTTCCATAGAACATGTAACTTTTCATGTTCTAGCCACATCAGACGCATAAACAGCATAACTCGTGTAGCTCAGTCTCTAAAGTTATACACACGTCAAATCTCATTTTTAAAGTACTTTTAAAGTCATTTTTGTTACATACCATACCAAGACCTTGTGGGCTACTTCTGTACAGCATTTCAACCCAACAGAAAAAAATACTGGATAAAATAATTATCGTTTAATCCCACTGAACTATTTTTCTCAATAGTTCTCAGTATTGAATTGAACGTCATTCAATGTTTATATTAATGATGAACAGACATTATTCTGAACATATGCATATAAACATTAGACAAAGATGAATGAAGCAGAGATTGCTTAAGGTTTCATATCAGTAATGTTTCTACTAAGAAACATGCTACGCATTGTACATTCAAAGGATCTTTGAGGGCACAAACGAGATTGAACCTGAAGATCATAGAGAAGGTTGATCACGCAGGGTTCATGCACACATCATGCTCTTGAGAAGACTGCTGTACTTACACGCTGAAGAAAGCATCACTGCACAGCCACATAGGAGATAAGTCATGTGTTAGTGCAGCGGAGGGTTTGCTTCCTTTAAGAGCTGATCTGAGACCTGCTTTACTCAAGAATCTTTGCCTCGTGCTTGGTATGGTTAAGTGTGTCAAACTGGTTTCAGGTCAGCAATTTTATGGCAGATTATGGCATGTCAGAAGCTCGTTTCTGACACGTGCTTTCCTGAAACAGGTTAGACTCTGCTCTACTCACATACACACACACATGTAAGTTGCTACTCAGATTATTATGAGGACTTTCCATTGACTCAATAATTTTAATACTGAGGCAATGATATATTTTATCCCCTACACCTGACCATCACAGAAACTAAATTAAATATATACATTATTTAATGTGTTGATCAACACAGCAAATGTCAGATTTTCCTACATTGTGAAGCCATTTATGTTCCCAAAATGTAAGTCAAACAGCACACACACTCTTGAACGTTTTTCTGGACCTATGGTGAAATATGTATTCAGTTATACATAAACCTACACTACTCACGTTTTAGAAATTATAATGTGGTTTTCATAATGTACGTCATGACTTCTAACACCCTGAGGGAGTAGTTATTACGTACATCACTAAAACCACTGGTGATATACACAAAACAAGGGTGTATTCATGAGAAGAAAAGCTGTTGGTCAAGGTGAGGCGTTGACACCTCTCTTACAACAAGACAACTTTTAGACACAAATGAACTATTATAAAGACAATATAATCAAATGCTTAATAATAAAGTGGACTATATATGCAGGAGAAGAGATACTTACTGTAGCCCATTCCCTGGACAAAGTACTTCAAAGCCTCAGTGAGTTTACCCGGCTAAAAATGGGAAAACATCCACATTCAATAAAAGTCCAAACCAAGAGCTACACGTAAGAGATTCTGTAGCAGGTAGAATGTTCGTATCATTTATTCTTACTTGGACAACTTGAGGAAGTCCACCACAATCTGCCATCTAAAGGAAAGATCAACATCAATACACATTGTCATACTGAATTTACTACAGAAAAACATTGCTCTGTGGGGGAACACAACAAACATGCCTTGAGTAGCGTTGTTTTGGTTGGGTTTAGCCTTGAGTTGCATTCAACCTATAAACAAACAAGCAAACAAACAAACACAGGTACAAACAAAAAGGTACGTTTGCATCAGTTCACTACTGACAGACATATTTTGATATATTTAGATTTATATTCTGAGCAGAGTGAGTTTTGCTGCTGTGTTGTCTATTGTGTACGAATTCAACAAAGCTTTTGTAAGTCACTCACCACTGCCTCTACTGCTGGTGATGTGTCTCCTACTACAAGCAGGGTGGGACATCTGTACAGCAACAGAAGAAGGACATAAAGCATAAGTAAAAGGCTTATAGCAAAATAATAAAAACAAACCCACCAAATAACCTACTGCAGTGTTTTGACGGTATTTTCATTAAGTCCCAGGACGGGCCTTTCAATCTCCAGATCTTGGCGACTGTAATAAGGGGACAAAACAAACGTTATGAAGATCACGTCACGTGACAATGATGAGCACGTGAACAGGTCTGAGAACAGTGCCTCAACAGCTTTACCTGTTGTAGGAATGGAAGAAGAGGGCCAGGTTGTCCTGGTTGATGTCTTGAGCGATGTGCAGACGATACGTTTGAATGATCTCCTTGTTCTCCGTCAACTCATCCTGAGGGAAAAACAAACTGAGCTCATGAACACACTCAGGATGAACGACTCAACACCACAACTAACTTTAATTTTTATTTAAATAAAGTCTCTTTTTCCTTCTTGGAAAAGCTGAATCTTTAAATTCATTACTATGAAAGCACAGCCAGTGAAGCAATAACACATTAATATGATCATCTTTGGCCATTGTGCCATATCTTGTTAAGTTTTAAATGTATTTAAGTGTTGGGTTTTTAAAATGCTGTGTCATGTCACCCCTGCATCATTCCATTTCAATCTGTCTAGCTGTTTTTTAACACCCCCTATGAAAAGTTTCCACCTGGGGTCTGGTAAGCCAAGAACTGGTCCCTAAAACCGATTAGACAACTAGTAGATTTTGAATATATAGTTTTGTTCTGGGATGCAGAGATATGAAGTGAGTGTATCTGACATACCGTGCTGAAATGATGCGCCATCACAATGTCAACCAGATTACTGGTCCATCCAGACAGCTGAAACAAACACACATTCACCCTTGATTGGAAAGCACAACCATGTGACATTTTTCATTACTGTAGCAATCTGACCTGAAGGGTTATGAGCTTAGTAAATTTTAAGAAGATCAAGTCACTAATCTGTTGAGAAATCTGAAATATGGAGGAATGGCTGTGGGTTGCTGTTTGATTATTGGCTAATAATGACGGTGTAAGATTTTAAATATCTTCTGGGGATGACTATTTATATATTCACCTTTGAGGCAGCCCAGTCAATCCAGCCCTTAGCACAGGGGTCCACATTGATGAGCACCAAGCCCTCCACCAATGCAGGCTCATTCAGCTAGAGGTGTGAATAAATAACATTACATGGATTAGTCCATTAACACTGACATAAAAACCAAGAGTTCCCATTGACTGAAACCATCAGCTGCTTGACATTGTGAAATTAACTGGATCAAGTGACAATCTCATTCAAACAACGTGTGTGGCTTTGGAGCTCACAAATAACAAGGATTACCTGCTGATGAAAATAAAGCAGCTGCCGCGCCAGAAAGCCAATGGTCAACATGAAATTACATTTTTTACTTTTCTTAATTCGCATTCCTTACAAAAGCTGGCTCTACGTTGTTACAGAATGCACACTTTTCAAAACTCAAGCATTTTACAATGTATAAAATGGCATTGTTTTTCCTCATTAAATATTCAATTTCATTCAGAAATACATCACAAAAATGTAAAGTTTGTTTTATGTCAATTCGTTTCAAAATGTTTGAGAAGGTCTGAGAAAGTCTACACATTTTAAACCACATTGATGACCAATTTAAAACCTCTCACAGACTTGGCCTAACTAGGTACTCAGGACCTGGTCCAAACACCTTAACCACATTCTTCAAAGTATGTGTTCACAGCCATGACTTACTGAAGAACTCACACTTGGTTTTAAGGTCTTAAGCTATGGCCTGTATCTGCTGGCTGTGATGGAACAACAGCAGGTTTCACACCTCTTCTTCCTTTTTGCATGATGAGAAGAGAGCCGATGAGACTAGCAAGCTTTTAAAGTGGCGCTTCAGTGTCTAAGGACAAGCGTAAGATTATTCTGAACAGTTGTTCTGCAGGACTGCGTGAGTGTTTGTTTGCTCGTCCCATCTGTCTGAGTTCACATGGCCTGATGATCAAGTATGTATGTGACAGTAACAGAGTAACGTGCAGCTCAATCAGCTGGAGGTGTGAGAATGAGAGTTGCTGGACTAAAGTAATTGAGTCTGTACTGAAAGATAGGCACAATGAGAGAGGTTTGGTAAGGAGCTGGTGACAGGGCTGAATGTGATGTCAGCATTGTTCATATCATGAAGTATTCGGTGGGAAACTTGAGAGTGAGTTTGTAATTAATAGTTATGAAGGTATCTATTCTCAGCATGTGTGTATGAGGGTTTTGTGTAGGGTAAGGGTGTGACGTATGTCCGTTAGATGTGAATGTGCCTCAGATTAGTTCAGTCAGAAATGTTGAAGATCTTATTGAACACTGAGAACAGATGACTTTCCTGGATTCCAACAAAGATTATAGATATTAACAACGTGCTGCAGTGCTATCACTATAAATGGGGGAACGCTCGATACAGCCACTCTGGCAAAGGAAAAACTCATACATAGTTTTGTCAAGGACTTGCCCACCTTTAGCGCAATATAAGCATAAGAAACAAAACTAAGGGGTACAGTTGGTGTCAGGCTTAAATGTTAGTCAGAAATATGTTATTTTATTGTGACCTTAGCAAGCAGTCTACCCCCTTTAAGTATATAGCACTTGGTCTTGTGACTGAAATAACTGACGAGAGGCGTTGTAAAGAGTGGCATGACTTTCCTTAAAAGGACTTTGATTCCAATAATCTTCACCTCAAGGATCGTACATTTATATACATCATCTAATGACTTGACTATGACTAATTGACCACTACAATAACTGATCATATGGATAGTTTACTTACAGCCAGTCTAGTGAGGATATAGGCTCCTGCTCCCACACCAATTCCAATCACACTGCTGATCCTGTTGAAGCATAAAGATTCACAACGCTCACCGTCAACAATATTTATCACATAGAAAAATGAAAAAAAAAAAATACTTAGAAAAATACTCAGAAATATCCCGAACATCTAGAATTATTAGTGTCCTAGCAAGACTGATTGCGGTTCTGACTCACTTCAGCTGGGTCATGACTGAGGGCAACATCTCGGCAAGCTCATCCACAGTGGGGTACTGGTACCTAAAGTAAGTGTTGTGTCAAATCAATGTGGCTTTGATGAATATTTCAAAAGCTAGGAAACAAACAGATTTTTAACTAAAGCAAAAACGTCGGGCATAACCAACTATATTGCAGCAGTACATAATATGACCAACACAACTTGTGCATTTGTCATATCGATATGGACATTCTGGCCACTAAGATAACCAAAGAATTGAATGGGTGATGCAAACTATCATTAGAAGAGTCCACAGCTGGTACCAGAGCAGGTTGTCTTACCCGGTGGGAAAAGGAGGGGCAGATTCTTGCTGGCCTGGAGCATCCACATGGACCACAGCAAAGTGCTGAGTGATCTCCTGCATGTCCTCAAAGTTAAAGAGGGTGTTGAAACAGGACTTATCTTCACCAATGGAGAAACACAAAAAAACAAGATAAACAAACACAAATTCCATTTGAACAAATTGTTTGAACATTTTGACTTTTCTAGACTTCATTCTCCACAACCTGAAATGCTCTTTTCATTGGTTTTAAGACTCTCCAGAACACCAGACCCACATCAGGTCAGCAGAAAATATTCAGCACTCTGACAAGAAGCTGGTGATCAGACCACAGACTAATCCTGTGCTACAGTTGGCCAGGTGTGAGTTTTTCACAACACCCACCCCCGTCCATATCAAGTGCATTTTTGTGGGACTGTAAAGTGACTTACGGTTGAGTCCGATGTCATGATAGGTGAGGATGACCGGTCGGTTGCCTTTGGGGGTCCCTCTCAAAGTCACGTGAAGGACACCTTGGGGGGTTTCGATGTCATGTTCCTATAACAGGAGAATGAAGATGAGGGGTGGAGAACCACAAGAAGTCCAAGGGCGAAATTCAATTAGAGGTGAGAATCCCTATGCCCTACTAAAAAATTGTTTTTCTCGTTATCTGGAGCGACTGTTTGTGTGGCGCCCCCTTCCCGCAGTGCTTATCAAAGGTGCTAAACTCAATTTGGAATTCACTCCAAGAGCATCAATTATTTTCCACACATAGCTGTGGAAGGTCATTTAAAAAAGTCAACACCCCTACAGTGTTTAGAGCTTTGAAAAGTTGTACATAAACAGACAACAAATTGGTTGTTTATCATTAGCATCCGACTCACAGACAAAAATGGCAGTACGCCACTTATCTTTTATTTAGTATGCCTAGTTAGGCTAAAAGCATTTGGAAACATCACTTAATGCCCACAGACTGATTGTTAACTCCATTACTGTTTCAAACGAAATTCTAAAGGTGAGCCAAGGTTAATATTAGGCTTACTCTTTTACTTTTCGCCTACTTTTAAGTGCATGTATTGGGAGGTGTGTATTAGGTTTCTGCCCACTGTTGATGTTGTTTGTTATTGCACATCACCTCAACAACCGAAAATGGCACATCAGAAAAAC
>JAZGTI010021448.1:0-10163 GCA_036877585.1 Botia kubotai | reverse complement strand
GATAGATAGATAGACGGATGGATAGACAGAGATTAAAACACAACACAATCCTGAACTCAGACTGACCTGGAGAAGCAGCGAACACACACCAGCTCCTCCACGTTCCACAGGCTGACCAGAGCGTCTGCACTTCCTGTGGCAAAATACTTCCCAGTGGGGTCAAACTTAATGCAGATGCAGTTGGACGGATGGGCATTAATTGACTGAATGAGCTTGAGCTCAGGGTAACTGAAAGAGACGTAAACATCATGATTCCATCCTTATCACTATGACGACAGTGTAGCTCTGTGTGGTACAACATGGTGCTAGCAACGCCATGGTCATGGGTTCGACTCTTAATGAATACACAAACTGATTAAACATAAACCCAGAGTGCATGTTACATTTACACGTCGTACCTCAGTATGTTAATGCAGCCGTTGCCATTGGTCAAGAAAAACATGTCATTGTCATTGTTCCAGGAGATCTCATTGACCTCAAACTTAAACTGCTCCTCAGCACGAGGACGGTGCGTCTTGGCATCAATGAAAGTTACAACGTCGTCCTTGTTTCCTACAGCGATGGTCTGACCATCAGGGCTCCAGCAGATGTTGATGTTCTCTCCTAACAGACATACACAAGCACTCACTGGTCAGATAACATCAGACAGGAAGCGCATACGGTGCAGATAATATTCAATGCGTCACCTTTGGTGCTGACGGTGGCCATGCATTTGGTGGTCCTCACATCCCAAATGCGGATGGTCTTGTCTCCGGACGCGGTGACGAACAGATCAGGGCTGGTGGGATGCCAGCACAGCTGATCCACGCTGTCTCCATGACCCCTGTAGTTGTTTTCCTTCACCTGAGGAACAAACAGCACACGTAGCAAAATTACTTCCAATAAGACCAAATGCCTAGCTTACAGAAAGCTACCAAAACCATAATATGCGCCATAGATAATACGGGTATTATTTTTATAAAGCTAGTTTGGTGTTGGGCACAAATAAGACATGGCAAAGATTTATTTTGCAAGCATATATTAAAGGAATCACACGTGTGAACAACTAATATACTGATTTTAACAGGGAGACGAGTTTATAAAAAATGACTAACTAAATACATCATGCGACGTTTGCCATCAGAAATACTATCGATAAAAAATAATAATAATCAGCATTGATGATTTTTATTCTTTAATGAAAGACATGTAAGTGATGATGGACACACACATACCAGTCGATCTTTTTCCAGGACAAACACGCTGGCGGTTTTATCAAACGATCCGGACGCCAGTCGCTTCCCATCGCAGCTCCAGGCCACTGAATGCACTTTAGCGTTGTGTGCGGGAAACTCTCGGCTTTTATTGTTGTTCTTGAAGAACTCCTGCATCTCCTGATAGTACGAGGACGCCATGTTTGCTGTTAGCTCGTCGTGTATTTCACAGCTCCATCACCGCCAACAGTTACTTACCGCCACCTAGTGTACGCTGGTGAGATGACGTCTACTTTTAAATATTAATCAAAAAGTACCACATTGCGACGATAATCTTTACCATGGTAAAACAGCTTGTTAGCACTACCCCTTGAGCTTGTATAGAGCTATATCAAAACCAAAAGTTCTCATATATCAGAAGTATAATTTTAAAACATCTGAATACATTAAAGTTCGTAGAACTTTCAAAAGAACGCTTTTGTTACCGAATGGAAATGTTAGGAAAACGTTCATGAAGCTGGGATTTCTGTACTTTTGTTGTATAAGCTTGGTCGTGCATTTTTAAGGGTTTGGTCATACATTTGTCTTGGTCGTATATTTGTCATAAACAAGTGTGTCATAAAAGTCGTATGTGAAAAAGTTGCATGCGTACGCAATATACAGCATGTCATTTGCCTGCTTAATAGAACCAGTGCTCCTAATAAACTACTGGATCAGACAGTCCAGTATGCCCGTTCTCTACTCTAACCCCTCCTGCAGTTGTGTCTCACACTGCTGTCAGCATTGCACATGCAGACTCTCTTTCCTAGCGTCAGATCCAGTTGCATTACCTGCTAATGTCCTCATATATATTTCATGGCACTCTTTGTAATGTTTTGCACTTTCTTTTGTTTAACTGCTCTCTTTAACTGGACCCAAAGAACTTTTTAGTTCACCGGCTACTGAGAACCAGTTTATCAAACAATGTGTGCTTAATCCCAACATGTTGTGTGTCTGAAAACACAAGCCTTTGTTTAACTGAGCACAACGTAACATATAGCACAAGATTAATGTTATGGTTCCGACGCGCCTTTTGTCAACAGAACAAATACGGAGACGGAGAATAAGAATCTGTATTTTTATACGTTTATTTAGTTAAGTTGTAAAGATATGCAGAGGGGGGAATTAGATCGGGTACACTCAGTTATTAAGCCTCAAACACTCATTTCAGGGTCACACCAGCTCGCAGATATCTCGTACAAAATCAAGCCGACACTCCAGTAAGGCTGTAAAAGAAGAACAGTGCATACAGCATAAGGCAAGAACACATTCCAGAGGTGGTGAGACATAAAGGAGCACAAGGAGTTCAAGAAGTCAACAGGTCTCCACAAAAGAGTGTAAATGAGTCACATACTTTAACAGAATCTCTCATGATGACAGTGTGAAGAGGAAAAAAAGAGTTTATCATAAAACATTTCAGGTTTTCTAACTGACAAAATCGTAACCACAAATAATTCAGCGTCTGCATTTATTGGCTGTGTTTGTGTTGCTGCAGTTGTCGTAAAGCTGAATTATATGCGATGATATCGAAATCATCACGTAAATATCAGTATGTTTACATCAGCCATAAAACAAGACAGCTGGGAAGGTCAGAACTTCACTGTGTCATTATTATCGTCCACGTTTTAAAATGACTATGATCTACGGAGTCAAGAGGAGTCACAAGGCAAAGTGTTGCGGTTAAAGCCGCCCGTTCCTGTAATAATTACAATGTTACAATTTGCAGATGAATTTGCATCAGAACTGCGTGTTGCAGCACGGTAAGCCCAAGATAATGCAGTCGCAATTTAAAGCCAAACGTTTCTTTTTTCCAGTGCATTCATGCAGTGCATCGTGTTGGAGACAGATGGAAGACATTGGTGGGTAGCCTCCATTATTTGATGATACTCATGTTCTCCTAACAATTAGGATGTACAGCTTCACATCCCCAAGAGGTGAGTGTGTCTTTAGAGGTAGACAGAACAGACCACCACTGTTCCTCTTTACAGGAAGTTGTTGTTCAGAAAAACACGCACATGGTTTAGAATTGCATCGTTTGATTCATTTGGACAGCCGAGACCCTGAAAACCTTCATGTGCAGTGCAGTAATTCTCTCAGGATTGTTTTGCTGCAATGTGTTAAAGGTGAAATGTGCCATTTCTGTGCCACTAGCGGACCAAGCAGCATTGCTTTTTAATGACTCCCTCTATCTCCAATTGATCATACAAGCAGGTGGTCCCACCTCAAACTCACGCCATTGGCCGAGCCAGTTTTGTTCTGGCCAATCCGGTCGAGCCGCAAGCTGACTGCAATCGCGGCGAGACAAACCTTTCCATACTTCACCTTTACAGTTTACTCGCAAGTAATGCGACTCCGTGAATCTAAGATAAATCCAAAATCATAGCAACTATTATGCAGAACTAATCTGAAGTGTAAAAGTGATCGACAGATGTACCTAATATCTAAACACTCTGTTAAGGATCAAACGGCAGATACACTACATAAAAAAAATCGGTCACCTGGTCGGACGCTTGTCGGATTTCTGTTGTCTTTATGTTTAAATGAGTCATTGCAATTAACCTCAGTTTCAAAAACTGCAATTTGTGAATGATGCAATTCCGAATGAAATGATGCAACTTTCGCTATAATCTAAATATGAATTGCTTTGTTCTAAAATTTGGAATAAATAAATTTGGAGATCATGGTTTTGTGCAAATAATTGAGCTGTCCTTGCAGTACAATGTGCTGTTAACAGTCAGCGTCTGTGCTGTGGTTCGCTGCATTGGGGCTTTGTGCAGAAGAGCTGATGGTAGCATGCTGGTCGCCCCTCGCAGCTGTATGGCCGATTCCGTTAGACCCCGCCCACTTCTCTGGATCTCCCTCCTTCACTTCACTGCAACACGTACAGCAAGCAGACGTGTCATTTTGACATTTAGCGCATTGTTTTAATCAGTCTGCGGTGATTGGTGGTTGTGTCAATGCAGCCTTACCCCGAACAGCATCCGTTGGGAACAGCAGCCTCAGGCGTCTCCTTGTCAGAGAAAGATCTGCGGACAGCGTCTTTGGACTCGGTGCCAGAATCAGAGATCTGCCGGGCCACAGCTGGCTCTCGGCCCGAGTCTGAGCTGGTTCTAGACCCTCGCTCACTGCCTGAGTGAGAGCTGCTGCCCGGCACGTCTGTGTCTTTGCCCGAGTCAGAACTGTGCCGACCGTTCAGACTGTTGGATGAAGAGACTTTACTCAGCTGCCCGTCACCTACAGAACAAGAGACGAACCATTAATGACACGCTGGGAAGTTATTTCATGTGTCTTGGCATTTTCAACCTTATATTTTAAATAGTGCAATAAGTGATTACGGCATTTTTGCGTAAGACTTAATGTTACGTAGTATATTTTAAATATACTTCAATTTAAACATTACTTTAAAAACGTCCAGTAATGTTAAGCAAACGTTACCTGAAAGTTACTTCAGACAAAACTTCCAAAAACATTACGCACTACAAATACTCTATGGAACTTTACACTGGCTGTAAAGGTCCGGCTAAGCAGTTAGTTTTGTATTTAGACATGCTAACATCTTGCATTTTGAAGTATGTGAATGCTTAAAAATGAGTACACTGGAATGAACACATGGGATTAGTGCACGACCCCTGACCTCCAGCTTCTGGATCACAGGCCTGTTTGCGTCTCCTCCTCAGAATCACTTCCAGTTCACTGTCCTTCTTGGCATGAACTGTTTCCTGGAAGCCACGACTGGGACTCTTCTTCACCGTCTCCTACAGGTTCAGAAGCACAACACAATGATCTCCACTCTCTACTTGAAGAACCGGTTTCTCATGTGTTGCACTTTCATAGCTAAGCAGACTTGACTGAAAACCATCATCATTTATCATCTCAGCATGATCATAGCAGACAAACACATGATGCTCTGCATTTCTCCCATCCGTGAGATGGCAAACACTGCTGGTGCTGATGCATGACCTAATAAAGGTCCATCACAGCCCACATGGGTGAGGATTGACAAAATGACATGCAGCAGTTCATCAGTAAAGTACCAGAATGCCTTTCAGCTCTTCCATTGCGCTCTCCTGGTGCTTCTCCTCTGTAGCAGCTGCTGCTGCTGCTGCTGCGGCTGCTGGACTCTGCTGCTGTGGAACAAAAACAGTGATGATTTAGTTCTTTCAGTTCATTCGTCCACATGACGCTGCTTTTACAGCTTATTGTGAAGCAGGCCATCTCTACAATCATGACTATAGGGCGAAGCTATTGATCTGAAGTTATACGGCTGCTCTGAGCTTCAGAATAATCATGGTGACTCGGTCCATCAATAATTTAAATACGATGGATTCCTGTTGTTCCCGTGCACTGACTGTACACAAACGCTTTAATGACCGGACCAGTCCTGAGGGACCATTTTCTGCAGGACCTCGTGTATTGACAAAAACATGCTTAGCTGAGTTCCTTTGATTCTAATGGTATTCCTAGCTAACAGGGAATGTTCTCTGAACATTGGCTAATGTTCTCCAAAAGTTATCAGAAAATGTTCTGTGCAGTAACAAGTTGTTTTTTTTATGTTATACAGTATATATATTAAAATGTTGTTAAAAACATTACAGAATTAAAAAGGTTTGAGTAACAATCTTATCCTAACAGTAGCGCAAATACAACAATTTAACGTTCCGAGAACTTTTAAAAATTTTTTAAACATTTTTACTACTTAATGGAAAGATTAGGGAAACGTTCTCACAACCTAAAATTCTTTAAAAGCTTGTTTATAAAAATGTGTGATTTGCAGAAGTACCTTTGTGCCAAACCTCTGCAGCGATGAGATGACAGAGCAGAAAGAAAATATTACGAACAAATGCAGACAAGATACACAACCTTCATTCAACTCTACACTGCACTACAGGTCAAGATTAAGACGTTTTCAGAATCAAAATGATAATGAATTAAAATCCTACTTGAATTTTTGTAAATATGAATTCAATTTGAATTTGAGTGTATTAGATGTAGAATTGTAGAATTCACACCGAATTAAAATAGAATGCAATTCAGATATTCTGCTATTTGCTTTCATTTTAGGGAAAAACAGTGAACTGAACTCACCTTGGTGTCCTGACCTTTGACCGGCCTGAGAACCACACCGTGTTTAATCCTCTCCATCATTTCATTGACCGCTTTTACTTTGACATCGTCCACTGCTTCATTTACTGCACCAGACAGAAATTGTATCAGGTCCAATGAACACAGGTACCACTAACAGAACAACAGAACAACATGCACTGTAGGGAGAAGAGGTAAATCACCTGGGGCTTGCTCCAGTTTGGGGGATCCTTTGGCCCCTTTGGAAGATTTTCTCATTATTGCAATGAGAGAGCTACAGTACAAAGCGAGATTAGATGCTTTAATAAGGATAAAAATACAGATATATTTAAACGATTTTGACGGCTGAGAACAGCAAGATTTGGGTGCAGTAAAGTGGAGCGTTACCTGAGGGGGTTGCAGCGAGAGGGAGGAGGTGGGGGAGGAGGAGGAGGAGGGGGCGGGGGAGGTGGAGGTGGTTGAGGGGGAGGGGCAGGGGGCGGGGCAGTCCCAGGGGAGGGGCCTGATGCTGAATCGCAGCTCCGCCTCGGCTCCTGCAGCTCTTTAACTGTGACAAATGACACGAGGATGTGAAGATGTTATGTAGATCAATGCGGCTTGGGTCTAAATTCACGTACCAGTTTACACGAGTGATTGTGATAAATAAGTTCACAGACGCAGACTGAACACAAGAGTGGTTTAAACGGCCCCATAGCTGAACATTTTAAGAGCGCTCCTCTCTAACCTTTGTACTCTAACATGTTTAACTAAGAAAAACTATGAATGAGATTTACCAGCGTGACATTATCTCACCTTTCTTCTCCAGAATGCTGTTTTTCTCCTCCTCCTCCTGCAGTCGCCCGTCTGTCTCTTTCTTTTCCTCCTCTAGTATCTCTAGTTGCCTCTGCAAATGAACTAGCTGCTTGCGCAGAGCACATTCCTCCAGTTCTGTCTCTAGAGCTTTTACCTGCAGACCACAGAGAGTCCAAAAGCCAGTTTAATACACAGACGTTTCTAGAGCTCAGAGTGTGTGACAGCGACAGTTCTGGAAACAGCGACAGCAGCGAGCGATCTTTTCATGAGTCATTTTAGCAAATAAATATTTCAGCTAGTTGTTCAGAAATTACCCAGCTAACAGGGAACATTCTCAGAACATTGATTAATGCTCTCTAAAAGATCACTCACAGTTATCAAAAAACGTTCTTTCAGTAATGTTAGTAGACCGTTTTTTAATATTATATTATATTATATTATATAAGGTGTTAGTGGAACGTTTTTAAGTTTGAATGCCATTCTTTTAACCAAACAGCAACATTAAAACGACATCTAAGAACTTACAAAATAATGTTTTTAATGTTTATATTACTTAATGGAAATGTTAGGAAAATGTTCTGACAACCTAAAATTATAAGATGGGTATGCACTTCACCTTTAAGTAAATGCGTAACAAAAAGTTAAAAGCCTAAATATACGAAGTCAAGGAGTTCATCCTCGACTTGTAAACAGAACTCTGATAACCTGCTGAGAGCGTGACATCTGGATTCACGCTCTGTATCAGAATTGTGGGTCATGACTGTCCATTGGCTGATGATGCATCAGTCCGACTGATTCACAAACACTCGCTCTTGCCAAAAGCACTTTTACTAATGATGCTGTAATTGTTCAGTCAACCTCAGCAGTTTGCCACCGTACGGACAGAATATCGATTACAGCTCGCGTACTCTCGCGTACTCATCTAACCTGCTCAGCTAGCAGATCAGACCTAAAAAACGCACAGGGAACGTCGCACAGTAACAACCAGGTGTGAAAACGCCTCTGACGATCGGGGATCTCCACTGCTAGCACAGATAATAAACTGTGTGACAGACAGCTGCTGAACAAGCCCTGATGTTATTATGACAGCTGTCAGGCATCCAGATGTCTCCTCTGATGTGTTGGGAAGGCAGTTAATATAATCTCTTGTTATTATAAGTGGCTTGAGGAGCATTTGATGTTTCTGCTGGGGCTGCAGATGTGGAGCAGATTGTGCACAAAAGTCCCTGGCGGAAAATACATGTTTACTGACGACAGATTGTGTGTTTTACATCACAGTTTTAAATAATAACTGATATTAAAGGATTTGGGTGTATGTATAAAAATGTCCTGCTGACATTAGAAATAACTGAATAGAGGTTTAGTTCATTTAATCCCATTGTCTAATCCCGTCTCGTAATCCGGAATTACCCGTACAGCCTATTGTGTTCAGTGGACTACAGGGTGTAATGACACTGGTTATGTGCTTATGAAATGGAGTCATCTACCCTCTCCTGGTGCTGTAGTCTTTCTTCCTCCAGTGTTTTGGTGAGATTGGCCACATCTTCTAAAGCTTTGAGCAGCTGAACGCTGGGATCGGCCTGCTGCAGCAGAATCATGCTCTGTCTGTTCGCTTCTTTTTGCTTTACCAGCATCTACAGGAGAAAACAGATTTAAATACAGTCTGAGAGGATTACACATTACGGGCAGCTGAAAGCACAATCTGATTGGCCAAAACGTTTAACAAATTGATCAGAGTGACAAAAGGTGATTTTGCTGCACACAACAGCTGCTGTGCAGCAGCACAGACTGACGCAGCAGCACAGACTGACGCAGCACAGATTTTTAAAAATCTGTTTATTGATGTAGTGACTCGTATATGTTATACCTCGTGTGCGTAGGTCTCTGCTTTCTGCCTGAGGCTCTGCTCCAAATCCAGCTGCTCCTTCATGTTTTCATACTCATGTGTGGCCATCATAGACACTATAGAGACAAAATATAAACAGGCACGTATAAGAGACACTTTATTTATTATATTAAAGTTATAATCCTGGACTTCTTGTGGCTTGTTGCAACAGAAATCTGATAATAGACACCAGTTTTTTATAATTACATATATTAATGGTAAAAATCACAATAAACAATTTGTGAGTCTTTGTGAGTTCTTTAAACAGCTGACCTAATGCATTAACACAGAATTAAGTTGTTAATGTGCGGTCAATGTGCGCTATTTTACGATGTGTACGATGTGCAGCTCCTCCAATCAGATTTCAGAAGCAGAACTGTCTGTTTTATAAACTGAACCCATTTAAACCCATTATGCTATTAGCATGCAGAACCTACAATTAGCCTAATCCTGTACATGACCTAACCCCAACTGTATCTAATATTCTACAGACAGAACAACGATACAAACGAGCGAAGGGGGAGCTGAGAGGAAGTCCAAACAAAGTGCATGGCTCCCAGCTGGAGCGCGGGGACTTCCTGTGGTGAATCTTTTACAGATAATTTCATCAGGGACTTTGACTGCGGCCCGGTGGCGAGTGGGCTGCAGGGATCACGAATCTTCCGGGAGGCAGATGTACTGCAGACCATCGGAGATGATGTCATGCTGCTTTTGAATGTAAGTGAGCGTTCGGAAACACTGTACTCACCCCTGTTGAACCTCTTAATGGTCTTGCTTTGCTGCTCAATGGTTTTATACAGCTCCTTCATCTCTGCCTGTTCCTTTTCACTCTGCAGATAACACGAGGCACATGCAGTATTATATCAGCAGAGAAACTCTATTAGATATTGTTACACTGATATCCTTTTAGGTTCAGCAATACCGCTGGTTACTAGGGCTTCATTACAGGCTGATTTATTATTTATGAGCAGGTTAAAATACTGCAGGACACTTCAGAGTTCAAGCCCCCATCAACAGCTGACAGGCTTGACTGCGCTCCGCTTTATACTCTGACAGAAAATAAATAAGGGACTTGCTGTATCTCTGTCGCTTTCTTGGAAATCTCAATTGTTTCTCCTCAACAGCAATGAGAATAAATGGAGAATTACAGATGTTTCCTCTAGAGTCTCTGA
>JAZGTI010021446.1:0-10165 GCA_036877585.1 Botia kubotai | reverse complement strand
ACATTTACCTGATAGGGAGGGTGGATCCAGGTAACTAATTTTCCCACGAGCCCCTGCATACCATCTATACTGTTTGAATGAGGGAATAGCCCACAGAGGGCTTGAATATACACTACACATCAACAAAAACAGGTAAGCATGCACACACTTGCATTGCATGCACATGTGCTACACCATTTGTTTATACACCAGCTTGCTTATGCAAACACCTGATTTGCTTGTCTATATGTAAATAAAATGCTTATAGCAGCCAAAGATTCTTTTGATGGGTCTCTTGTTTTAAAACTGTAAATGGTGCTGCATGTCAAAATGTAAACTATTTACCAATGTGTATTTAAAACAGTGTGCATGGCTCAAGATGTTAAAAAAGTGTCATAATGTCCAAAGACATCCGTCTAGTGTGTGTTTACCCAATCCAGCAATTAAAAATAGCGCAAACGGAACACAAGGATGCATTCTATGTCAGCAGCCACTAACTCACATATGCAAACTCCTCTTGTCCATGCAGTCATATTGGAAACTGTCTATTTTTCAAATTACTGTCAATACACTTTTAATTAGCAATGCTTGCAGAGCAAGAGAGTCATAGTGAGAAAATGTTAGCAAACATGTACACGATGAAGAAAAAAATATTCTGTAAACAGAAAGTAGAGCAGAAACAGCGAATACTCATTCAGATTCCCACTGGCTCTTGTAGGGTTTTGTAAAACTTCTGTGTAACATGTAGGGCTCTCCCCTTGTCCTTCTCTGTTTGACTGATGATTACTTAAAGTGTGAAGTGTTTGTCTAAGTGAATAGCTGACTGCCCACTGTGTTCTTCTGGGGGATGTCCCTAGCCACCGGAAACTAAATGAAGTGAAACTCACCACAGTAGATAAAAAAAATAAAAAAAATTCCATACGTTTAGATTTATTGTAAAGTTCTGCACAATACTGTAAAGACTGCTGATTATACACTTAAGCACACAGAGCTAATGTCGCTTTACATGTTTTGAGGAAAATAAATCAATATTATGTAAATTATATTATGTTTAGCCCACCAAGATCTTTAATTCTTCTTTTTTTTCCTTAAACATTCCTTCTCTTGTACCATAATTTCAAATTCACAAACAACAAAACATTGTTACTTTATATAGCGACACGTTCTTGTGTTATAAATGTGTAATAACAACATTCACCTTGTTATTAATGCCTTATAAATACACAGAAGGGTTCCATCCTTCCATACTTCTTTCACGCATCTCCTGCATGTTGTCACGTGCAATACAAACTTTTGATATGTGAGCAAATTGTTCATGGGAAAAAGTGTAGGATGAGGAATGCAGTGGAAAGATAACGCACAGGATCCTGAGAAGTTCTCTGTTATGTTTCCTGTTTGAACAGTTAGCATTCTGGAGGCCGTTGGGGTGAGTCATGCTGGTCGAACCAGGATGTGAGATTTACTGTTAGTTAGTACGTGATGTGCCACGGTACACAGACTTCTTTAAACCCGCAGGTTAAGTAGACTTAACAAACTTGATTGTGCGTCATCTGTGATTGAGGGATTCATTAAAGAGAACTGGTTTACCTTTCACTTTTATGGACACAGTAGAAAACATTCAACAACAATGTGTTCATGTATTTTATGATGCAGAAATATATTTTAGGCATTGAAGTGTGTAATTATCCATTCATTTATTTACACTAAATCTGGATTCATGTTTTACCCAGTGTCCTCTCACGGACATCCTTATTGGTCAGATGTACACAGTTGGTTTTGGCTTTGCATACCATGACCTCAAAATGAAATTATAGCTTTTATTATTAGCTTTTTTTCATGCACGCTACTGTAGCTTATGTGCCATCTATATGCTAGTGCACTGCTGCAAAGGTTGACATAATTTCACTTTCACTTCTGGAAAACAGCTAACAATGCCAAAACCATGCATACAGCTTCCAAAAAACACACATACTGGAGTATTTCTCCAGTAAAAGTATTTCTTGAATGCATTGTATGTCGCCCCCATATCGAGAGCATTAAGTCATTCATTCAGAAGCAGTTAAAAAACAGTAGTCAGAGATCACTGCTGAGGTAATACTTCTACAAACAGAATCAATGGTGGCACCAATCTAACCACAGAGTGATTTATGGTGGGAAGGCACCGTTATTGTTGTCATGTTCAGAACACGTTTCAGTCACAGGGCTCATAGCACCTGGGGTGGCTTCAAAACACTCTGCTTTATGTGTACCACCTGTCCTGTTACACGCTTGAGCAGACCCTCTTTAGAAGCTAAAAAGCGATTTCTCCTGTCAGCCTGATGACTGAATGTTAGAAGAACGGTCGATCGCCCTCAAGGTCCTGATTTGTTTGAAAACAGCCAGTAGAGAAAGTGAGTCAGACATAATGGAGAACAAGCAAGTAGTCCTCTTTGTCTAAGTAACCCTAGAGGAAACTGTAATCTGCTCTCTCAGTTCTTGTTGGCCTCACACAGACAGCTGTGACATAAAACAGGTGCTGTAATGACTCTAAGTTTACACTTCTGACACCTTGTTCTCTCTCTCTCTCTCTCTCTTCCCTTCAAACTCTTTGTGATAGTTTAAGGATTAAGGGAAGAAGCCTGGCTGGAATTCTGCCAAAGGTTAGCACTCAGCTAAATCTTACAAGCTTACTGAACCCAACAAACACTCATTTAGTAACTTGGGCAGGTAGGTGACAGGCACCAGGACAACTTTAGAAATGAACCACGGTACATTTTTATAAGGGTAATGGTATGCTTGGAAACCACATTGTAAAAAACAAATCATGCAATTTTAACAAACCCTAACTTCTGTCATTTAAATAATTTAGTATTAGTAAAATATTTTCTTTAGAGAAAAAAGGTTTTTAGCATCCTACTCTTTTATATACAATGTCAAACACTTATGGTCAGTTTTTTGAAAGTTGACAACCCCTGGTCTCATGGACCAATTGGAAAAAAAGAGTAGAAATTACAGAAATGAATATGACAATTCTTGTGTCACAAATTACTGTGTGATTATGTTTAATGAATGAAAACAAAGGTCTTGTTGTATAACATAATGCTAATGCTGCCAGTAGACCATCCTCAGCCTCTCTTTGCATGCTACCCTGTGTTGTTTACTTTTGTTGTGTCACTTTTTTTCTTGTTTTCCCCCAGAACGGAGGCCTCAGGGCGGCGTGTTTGAAGACTGTGTCAAGGTGAATGTTTTTGTGTTTGTGAGTGTGACCTGCTGTAATGTATAACTATATGACAAGCAGTAATAAGCAGCAAGTTTACAGCCTGTTTGAGCACTGCCACAAACACAGAGAGAGAAATAGTAACAAAATCATGAGCTGTGCATGGGGGACACATCAGAGTTTAAACTTTCACTATAACAATCATGTGATGTTTACTGAGGTATTTCTCTATATTTTAAACCAGCATAACGATATTCAACAGCCGGATGTAATAAACTGCTTTGATACTGTATATGGTAAGACACAGTGTTGCTTTTTGTTGACAACATGATTGAACTCAATATGACCAAGGAAATGTTTTATCAAGAGCCAACTGATAAAACCAGTTAATAAAACCATTTATGAAATGCTCACCAGTAGTACAAAGTAGTACAGTAGTACAAAACACACAAACTTCACGCACAAGCACCAATCATGACAGTTTTGATGTAAAACAAAGATAAGTGAAAGAGAAAATCAATTTAGGAACAACAGGCATGTTTTGACATTTTCAATCTCTTGCATATTATGTATGACGACAAGTGGACACCACAAGGCTTTGAGTCCAGTAAACCCTCCAGATGCTCCATAAAAAATAACAAAGAAATAGAGTACAGCAGGTTCAAGGTCCTGCTGAGAAGATAATGTGTATTTGAATTGAATGTTGTACTTGGGTAATCAGAAAATCTGCTGTATAAAAGACCTGGCAGAACAGATTTCTCTTTGCATATTGTACTGCATTGCATATTGTACTGAGGGTTTATTGACTGCATGCTGGGAATGACACTTTATGAATCATTTTCATAGCTTGTCTGTGTGGTCTCTGATTCAAATCTCCCCCCCTCATCTTTATTAAAGAGAAACACATGGGGCATTTTTTAAATAAATATAACGTTTTTTATCTTTTCTAGTCTCGCAGTCTTTATAGCAGTATCTACAAAATTAACCAATGAGAAAAGAGTACATCTCTCATAGACATCTTCCCTTTTAATACTTGTGTCTTAAAATAAAAGCATCAAAATTCTTGGTTCCTCATTAACAAATGCTTTGTAGAAGCAATGTTCCTTCATAAATCGCTTGTGTAGAATTGTGTAGAATATAGCTCCTAAATTCCAATACACCATAACCTAAGGCCTAATGCTTGATAACATTTTTTATCATCAAATCTTATAACAGCAAAGGCACTTGTGGGCAGGCATGAAACATGATGGGCAACATCTGTATTGACTTTAGTTCTTTCTATGACAAAATTTTAATTTAGTATTTAGTATAGTTAATTTAGTATTTCTGACTGTTTAACAGGTTATGTAAAAAAGTTCATTTGCATGCAGATACTATATATGGACATGTCTGATTCAATCAGACACTTGCATTCTGAATGGACGTGGGTGTCAAAATTTATGTTCCTGGGGCACAGTAACGTATCACTAAAACCTCAACTCATTTCAATAGTATCGTTTTGACTAATCCTTAACCAAAATGTGGCAGCAAGATGAGGCCACTGGTTACCCTATACACCCTTGTGTAGAGATTTGAAACTACACAACACCCGAGGCATCCAATAGAAGAACAGCAAATGACAGCAGACAGGAAGTAGTAAAAAAAGGTGAGCCTATTATATTCATAAAGAAACACTATTGTCATTTGTTCTTACTTGTTCTCCAATTGTGGTGTTGTACATTAGCACACATTTCTTGCGAGCTGTATGTGTGATAGCAGCTCTTGTCTAGTTGTCAGTGGTGCAGTATAAATAGAACTGGCCCATTAAGTCTTAATATATCTTCATCAGCTAATCGTCAATTACTCTTGCAGTACAGAATATCACTCATTTAATCTTGTTATCTCATAGGCTAATGCGTGGCTACGTATGTAGGTCTGAGCTTTGTCTGTGTTTAGACTGGTTCAGCTTCTGATTTTACCATCAATACAAACCAGTTTACTTCATTAATAACAACCTTTTCGGTTTGTATTGTCCTACAGCTGGTAGAAACAGGTGAAAAATAAAAAAGTCACTGTTTTCTGGCAGCTCCTGACAGAAAGTTGTTGACCTTACTGCCCGTGTCATGAACTGGTTGACTGCCAGCAGCTGCTAAAAGGGTGTCAGTGGAGCCAGCTAACCAGCCAGCCAGCCTGCTTGGCAAAGGCAGCGTTCCAAGATTCCCGAGTCCTTTTTCAATGCCAACTGAACAGGCAGATACCTGCTCGTTGCGTTCCTGCAAATCCACCCCTATGTGAAAACTCCTGCAGGAATCACGCGCTATTTCCTCTCTGTGTTCCTTCATTCACCATTTTCCTTCTATCCTTCTCAATGTCTTCAGCTAAAACGCTTCACTTGAATTACACAGATTAATAACACTGGTGTTTTGAGACATCTGCCTTTGTCAGTAATGCTAACTTGTCAAAGCATGGTTATGTTAACTGTAGCTCAATGAGATATTATAAATTATACTTAACACAGAGCAACTAATGTACATGTTTTTTAAAGGTGACTACTGTTACGGTGCTTGTATTGTAATTTATATACAATATAAGCCAAATGGATGATCTATATCTAAAAGATCTAAAATCACTTCTAACAAAACACCTGTCTGACAATTTCCAACTTTATTTTTTTGCAAAGCAGCTTCAAAATGATATGAATTGTAACTATACAAATAAATGTGAATTGAATTTTTGCCCTTTTTGGAGCATGCCAAGGCTGTTATTATGTGTTACTATAAACCTACAAACATTAAATTCTCCCATAGTTTGTTTGAACAAGTTTAAAACAACATGGGTAAATTAAAAGACTTTTCATTTTTTATTGAACTGGATTGGTGATACATGAACTAGACTTTTCATTCATCTGGATGGATTAATGTTTTTGTGTTCTTTTGTCCCCTAACTTGCTCTAAATAAATAAACAAACACCTAATTGGAAGCAGTTGGAAATTTCTAAGATAAAATTTTCAAAATAGAAATCAAACAAAGAGATTGCAATTAGGATTAAGCAACAGAAACGAGCAGTTAAACAGGCAGAAATAATTGTGGGCAGAAAACAAAAGCAGAGATGAAACGTTCGCTAACAGTAAATCCTCCTCGTTTCTCCATTGTCATTATGTCACACATGTTTGTTGTTCACAACATTTGAATTGGCATTTCCACTGGCACGTGGGCTTAGACCACAGAAAATGTCACACTTGCCAATGTTAAGACATCTTTTATTATCTAACCACCTTTAAGTGCTGCTGGTTTAGTAAAAACACAGCTAAAATTTCTAACTTCAGAAATATGTAGTGGGCTCAAATTTGTTACTAAAAGAAGGACAATGAGCTGAAGTTTTGAACAGTTCGTTGATACTTTACAGTGTTGGTGTTTTGATTTGAGGTCGATGTCACGTCCACACTTCACCAGCAGTGGAAAACCGCTGTCAGAGCGCTGCTATACATTTCTTTACCTTAGACCAATCACAACACAGCAGGTGGGAAGATGGGAAGTTTTGTGTGGACTTTCTGCTCTTTGCATTTTCCTCTGATTCTACATAGTCGGTTATGTCCCAGTTTGCACATCAAAGAAAGTTACTCTAGCTTACCCTGTTTATCTGAAATCAGAAGACGTCCATCAATGTAAATAAAAGACAAGACAGCATAAAGGAGAAAAGAACTGTGACATAAAACACAGAAAATGAAGAAGCAAAAGGATGACAAGAGAGAAAACTACAAGCCCAATAAAAGATAATACATGAAAAGGCAGGAAAGCAAAACAGGCCACATCCTGGTGTAGTGGTTTAGCTCTCTCTCATTCTGCTCTCTCTCACTTTCTCTGTTTTTCTTTCTTTTTCCCACCCTTCACTCTTTCTCATTAGGACTGTAGGGTAGTGCTGTGCTTCTCATCATTAAAGTAAAGGGGAGGGGCCGGTTAACATGTCTGTTTACACAGATGGGATTGTTTATGTGGTATAATTGACAGAAAACAAGCGAAGAGGGTAGGAAGAACAACACTCAAGTGGAGAGCTCATAAACAGAGAAACAGAAGTGTGTGATTGTTAGTGAAAGAAGTCGAAGTCAGATGACAATTGTTTGTCTTTAGCAGCCTTCCTCTAAATCAGATCAGAAAATAAAAATACAGATTAAATATGGACATAGATAAGGACAAGACCTTTTAGACTTTAAAGCCCCTCATTGTCCACAACAATATTTAAAGGGGCCCCTACTCACAATTTCTACACAATAAAATATTCTAGGGCTTGGCATAATTGGAAAGATGTATATTCATTATAAAAATAAACAATTTTATGTTGTTTAATTTTATATTGGCCTGTTTTGTTTTATTTTAAGTACATTTAAGTAATCTTGAAGCCCCTTGGAAATTTGTTGAGGCCCCCTAGTGGGCCCCAAGTGGTTGACTGTAAATGTGAAAATGTGAGTGGCCATTAGCATCACCTTTGATGTTTATAGTCTCAGGTTTCTTTATATTTGAATGTTTATTTTGTATGTTTTTCTCTATGGAAATAAGTTACCTGACTAAAAGCACAATGCTCTCCTCATGAAAAGGTGAGAGTTTTATTTAAAAATGCCTTGTTTAAACCGCACCGCAAACATATAGCAAAAGTTTGACTTATTCCACAGTAACAGCACATTTTTGAGCTACATTACTTCCCCACTGCAAAATTATGAAGAAAACTAGACAAATACTTCCTGTGGTGGTATTTTCAGATGTCAGTAGAGCCAATCTCAAAGTAAAGGAAGTTTGCGTTTGCCAAAAAATGCTACTTCACGCTATATCTGCTTCCTTGTGCTAAACCTGTCTGCAGACTTTTCACTCAGCGAGATAAACTCGCATCTTTCATGTCATTATAGTAAAACCCAGCAGAGTGTCAGCACGGTGGTTACAACTGCTCTTTTTCAAGCCATGGTGCCTCTTAGCAACTTCATTTGCATGTGTTGTGAATGTAGTAACTGTGACTGTTTCTAAGAATTCGGAGGCCTGTAGCTATAAGATCAAGCCCCAGTGTCACCTAAAATAGAGCTGTGGTTTTTGTGTCTACATCAGTGTCCTCGATACAGCAGACTTTGACAGACATCATCGGCCATGCTGTCAGCTCGAGCACAGTTGCGTGCGTCATAAGCAGATGTAATCAATCATCAGAACTTTGATAAGATGTGCACATAGAGTTCCATGGAACTCTGATAGAATATTGACTTCAGACTCATTTCACATTGTTGCTCAAATCTGAGCAAGTGACATTTGGATTGAGAGGTAAGAATGTCAGACTAGATTTCTAGATTCTGAATTGAATGTAAGCGGTGCTTGACCGTGTACTTCCAGAATGCTGCTAACCCAGCCCAAAGCTTCTATGATATTGTGGTATCTAGATTTGGTAAGTCTATAGGAGTTTTGTGCTGGTCATTGAGTCAAAATCTTATGATCACCTGGACAAGTAATGGCACAATTTCTAAACAAACCACAAAGTTTGAGGTTTTATTTATATTTAAAGCATATTCAATGCAGGGCTAGTTTGCTTACACAATAGAAAAAGCTCTGGTAGAGCATTTGAAGAAATGTATTGCGCCAGTTGTCTTTTAAGGGTGAGAAAAGAGCCTGGCCAGTTCAAAATACATCTAATTTGATTTTTTAAAGTGGATCTTTAGACCACACCACAAATTTTCATTGAGAAATACACTAGATGTCTATCATAAGCAATGGTAGCGACGCTTTCCCTAGCAAGCAAAACCAATGAGCTGAAGATGATGCTTATTTTGTGCAACTAATGGACACGAGTTAACTCAACACAGTCATACTGTGTTCTTGAGGTTATTATGACTTGTTGGGAAAACGTTGCCATTGGTGTTGGTGTGAGTGAGAGACGGCACAGTACTTGCGAGTCTAACGGTGTGAAGTTTGTCACATGCTTTTTGCATCGCAAGTTGCAATTAATTCAAAGACCATTCGGGCAACAGCCAATCTGTAACGCTCATCCGATTGTGTGTGTCTAAGAGAGGATTTTGTAAGCGGAGCCTAGGAGCGTGTTATCTTATGTCTGTTGTCACTCAGAATTTTGGCTGAGCCATACACCCATGTGGCTTATTTGGAGGTGAGGAAAAGAGAGAAAGTGTGAACGAGAGGGAGTTTTGGACAGTTACGCGGAGAACGGAACATGCAGCACAGTGTCTTTCCTCTCCCTGCTGTCATTTACAGCATTGACGCCTCCGATATTTGATTTTTTAGGCTATTTTTTTTAAATCTCGGCTAATATTTGCAGAGCATAACTTCTCAAAGTCTGTTTGATGAAAAGCCGCCTGTGGTTTGTGTCTGTACAAAAGCTAAGCTTTGTGGGACTTACCCTGCCAGTTAAACTGGGCAAAAGTGGTCATCAAAGGAAGCTTCGAGCTGATTTAATTTGCATGAAAAACTATAGAGTTAATTAGTAGAAAGAGCGCTCGCTTTTCTGCCAATGCGAGGCAGGAAATCAAAGTTGTTCCTGGGGGATTAGCTGATATGGTCGTTTTTATGCGTGCTGAGACAATCATTTAGAAAGCTGAAACCTACAGAAACTAGCTCTCAAACGGAGATAAATTCTAACAGGGAAATCCCAAACATAACAGGTGAAACAGAGTATGTGATCCTAACAAATTCCTCATGACATAACTTCATAACATTTCATTTTTTATTTAGCTTTGTATCACTAATATTTGAAGCATTGTTCCTCTCAGATATCACTGAAACACTGTATTCACCGCATTCATTTACAATATACAGTTGCCCAAAAAACACATAAACCACAAATTTCTTTCTATGTTCATATATAACATGTATTATCATATATTCTTTACATATATCATGATATAACAAAATATCAACCCAGGTGGCATTTAATTTTACATTTAGGCATTTGGCAGACACTTTTATCCAAAGCAACTTACATTGCATTATACTACACATTGATCACTATACATTGAGTATGTGCAATCC